>JAPPVO010000887.1:0-17430 GCA_030407325.1 Camellia japonica | reverse complement strand
GTTTACAACTCTAATCTCTCATAGATATTAATAAAATAACCGAGCTTCCAAATAAACCCATTTAGTTTCTCTCGACACCCACAACATACATTACAAAACTTACTCCTCCTCGGGAGAAACATTTGTACATGTGGGTGTATTTAGAAATTTACTGAAAGGGTTTATGCTTTTCTCAAATTCAAATTTTAACTTGACCGTTATGGTCGACCTTATGAGTCTTACCATGAGTCATATTTTAATGATCTAAATAATTTATTTTATAAGACCCTCTACGTATATCATTTATTAAACAAATTAGATCGATACGATAATCGTAGTCTATTTTAGCATGTTTGTCTTAAAAAAGAAAAAAAAAAGTGATATATTTTCAAAAATATATTTATCGTTTATTTTTTGAAAAAAAAATTCAATAAAATAAAAATACTATGATTATTTGATCAACTTAATTTTTTTTGAAATAATATATATAGAGGATCTTACAAAATAAATACTTTGAATCATCATAACAAAATCCGTAGTAGATCACACGAGCAAAACACGAGGTCTAATTCAAATTTGAACTTGCGAAAAATCAAACTCTACTTGAATAATTAAAAATATTCTACCATATTTTTTATTTATGAAAAAATACACATTAATATTATTTTCAAAAAATATTTACACATTTATAAAGAAATTTATAACTTAATATTTTAAATTTTATAAGTTTTATTATTAATGTATAATTATTTTTCAAAACTTTTACTGAATTATATTTTCCTATTTTTGTCATGCTAAGGAATACCAAGTCCACCCACCCACATGTTTTGTTCATTCATGTGGGGCCTTCTCCGAAGACCAAACCAATTTAACACAGACCGTTATCTTGATCTGACCTTGGCTGGTCACCCTTTGTCTTTGTTTTTGTTTTTATTTTATTTTTGCTTTCTTTGTTTTTTGTTTTTTAATTTTTTTAATTTAAAAAAGATGAGTACGAAAAAATATTCAGAAGTTACCAATTTTAATACTATTCTTGCCCCAACTACAAATTTCTAATAAGATCTCGTAAGCCAGTACTGTTTTGATTACATCCAGTTATCTTTTTCAAAATCAAAATAACATCTAACTTTAGTTGTTTCAAATTTTAAGACAAAAAATGAGTTAAATATGCATATCAAAACAATCTTTGAAATTTTTTCCATTTGGGATTATATGGAATTCTCACGAATCGAAGGCATTATTTTCATTGAGATTCATACATGGATATGGAATGGAAAGGTTGGGGGAGAGAGAGACACATCAGTCAGATTTTCTCTTCATTAGAAGATTTTGTTGGTTCTTGTACGAGACTACATGTGAATGTCCAAAGTCAAGTTCTAACTATTTATTAGTCTTTATTATTTGTCCCTTCGAGTTGTGATTCATGTTGAGAACTGTTGTTGGGATTTCAAAGTCAATTTCAAGTAATTCTAATAATTTATTGGGGGATGCATCAATAAATCCCAAATTAATAACTTATGCACTGTGTAGTCCTAAAAGTTTTTTTATAGACTGAAAGGTCCCATTACAATGTTAATAACATCAGATATAATGTTAATAACATCATAGTCATGTTACAAACATTAGATTTCAAACATCTAATGTTCATCAAATTTCAATAATGTTTGAAAATATAGGATGAAAAACATCTAATGTTCATCAGATTTCAATAAATTTTGAAATTATAGAATGAAACATCAGATCATTTACATCATTTACATCATGCTAATGTAAAAATTGGACTAAATGGAGTATAAGAAAACTCTTAGGACTAAATGGTTCAACGTTTCAAAAAGTAGGACTTATGGGTAAATTTTCCTAATTTATTTTATACAATATGTTGAGAAGAACATTTATATATTGATTGAACATAAATAGTTAGTTGATTGAAATACAATTGTCTTAAGAAAAATTGATAGTTTATTCTCAAAATCATATTCACTGTCAATTTTATATCAGTAATATAATTTGAATATATAACTATCGATATCTGGTCAACTTAATTTTTTTACATAAATTATTTTCTTAACAAAATTTATAAAATAAATAATTTTAATTATCAAAATGGACCACTAAATTCAACAACCCCTCTCGAATTGGATCCCCAATGGGAGAGAATCCATCTCCAAAAGCGGCCTCCATTCATTATCTTTTTTCCAATTTTTTTTAGGGTCAAAGGACTGTATTTTGACTGAGTTTTCTGAGAGCATATTCTCGAGACAACGCCGAAGTTAAATTTTGGCATGTTACCGTGTGTAATTTACATGATAAAAAATTAAAATTTTAAAAACAAAAATTTATGATCGAAATCATTTTTTAGAGACTAATTATTTAAGTTATTAAAAATGTTATATTGGTATATTTTATAATAAAATTAGACATTTAATAATAAATTATTATTTTTCAGACCAAAATTTAAGTCTAAAAAAGAATATTTTTTTCACATAAAACTGTTATCACTATCTCGTTTGGCAACTTTATGTTTTAGTTAAAAAAGTTAAAAAATCACTTGAAAAAAATTAAAAAACTAACAAACTATACAAAAATATCAAAGGCCATGTTTGGTTTTCTTTCAGAATCACAATTCTAATTAAAAATTTTAAAAACTCATAACTAAACACACAAATTAAAACTACTCAAAACTCAATTTAAAAATTATTTTCAAAACTCATAATCTAACACAAAACTCAAAACTCTTTTCAAAACTTAAAACCAAACTCTTTTTAAAACTCTATTTTAAAAGAAAAAATTCAAAAAAATTATTTTTAGAATTGTGATTTGAGTGTGGAGTCATATTTTAAATTGAGTTTTGAAAAGATAAAATTTGTTTAGTTATAAGTTTTTAAAAGAGTTTGAGTTGCATTTTTAAAAAAGTTGGATTTATTTTTTAAAAATATTTCTTAATTTTATTTTTTTAGGTAAATATTTTATATTTTAAATATTTATTTATTATTTTTATATGCACTGTATTTCATACATTTGTGTGTTGTATTTTTTTTAAAATAATATTTTGTAAATATTTAAAAATTTTATTTTTATTTTAAATACTTCATTTTATTTTATAAATATATTTTTAAATATTTTAATTTTTTCATATTTTAAATATTTTTTTACTTTTTTTTATAAATATTTTATTTTTTTAAATTTAAAAAAAAAAATTGGATCGCCATATATATCTAAATCATAACAAATTATTTGGTCAATAATAAAAAAAATAACAAAAATTATTTTTTGAAAAAATAAATTTTTTTTTAATTTTTCTTCAAAAATAAAAATAAAAAAATATATTTTTTGAAAAACTATAAAATAAAAAATAATTTTAAAGGACTAAATTTAAAAAATTTGAAATTTTTTTTAATAGAATTTTGAAAAAAGTTTGGTTATCAGTTTTGTGTTATGTGTTTAGTTAAGAGTTTTAAAAGTTGTTTTTGAATTGAATTTTGAGTTATATGTTTAGTTGCAATTTGAGTGTAAAGTTGTATTTTGCGTTTCAAATATTAAAAAAATGAAAATATTTACAAATTAAATAAAATATTTAAAATAAAAAAAATTGAAAAATATTTAAATAACAACTATATATTTAAAATAAAATAAAAAATTCAAAACACAACTCAATTTTTTTTTTAAAACTCCAAACTCTTTTCAAAATTCAAAATTCAAAAACTCTTTCCAAAATTCTTTTCAAAACTTATAACTAAACAAATTTTTTCTGTTGCAAAACTCAACTCATAATTTCATACTCAAATCACAACTCCAAAATTAAACCAAACAGACTCTAAAGATTCTCTTTTCTCTCTATTTTTTTGCAATTTTTTCATAACAAGGAAAAAAATCATTCCAAACATACTAATTTTTTAATCTTATATTTTAATTAAAAAATAAAAAAATTACTAAAATAACATATGTTCCCAAATAAAGCTGTCTATATTTTGACTTTTGAAACACATTTTGGTGATGACTCATATGACAATTTTTTTTTTATCAGCAAAAAAACTCTTTATTGATGATAACATAACAAAATACATCATGGCATACATCAACAAGGAGGGGAGGCAAGAGCAAAAAGCATCATTGCAAACCTCTCTAATCCCAACTAGGTTGGCACCAAGGAGAATGCACAATCATCTGCTAGCTCAAGCCAACAAGTTGATGAGAAACCAACCAAAGAGGGAATAAGCAAAAAAAAAAACAAAATAGCAAACCAGCAGATCTTAGCAATACAACACAAAACTTAGCAAAAAACATCAGATCTTAGCAAATCCATCTCAGATACCAATACAACAGTAGAAAATAGCAGATCTTAGCAAAAACATAACAGAACTTCTCCACTGCTTCACTCACAAAGCAGACTAGTGCAAAAACAGCTCCAAGTCAAGCAGACCAGCACCGGGAGCAGAACACATATAGCAGCAGCCAATCAAGAAGCCAATTCAGACCAACAATCAATTCAAACAACTACCAAACCACTAGACTTGAGACTACTCCTTCAACCAATTCAGACTTGATCCTATTTTGACAGCAGCAGCCAGGAGAGGTTGGAGAAGCCACCATTCAGACCAATGCAACACAGATCATAGCAGCTTCAGTAGCCAATCATCAAGCCAAATCAACAAAACATAACAAACCAAAAGTTTTGGTGCTAGGAACTCCATTCAAACCACCAACCAATTCAGACAGCAAACAAACCAGCAGCCTTAAGCCTAATTCTACAACCTCCATTGCAAAACAGTATGACACCTACACAGCAAACCAGTGCCAAAAGCAGCTCCAAATGAATGAGACTCCTACTGCAGCATCATATATCAGCAGCGTACAGCAACACAAGAATAGCACTGCCTCACTCCATTATGTAGTCCTAAAATACACAGACACAGATAACAGAACATACTACAAAGAGACAGAGCAGCAAAGAAACAGAGGAGCATAGAACAAATTAGCTTTGCAGCACAAGACAAATCAGCCAACTCTGACTAGCAGCATCAGCAGCTAGGTTGACTCCCATCTTTACTCAATAACATACCTACTTCAAATTAGATACAATGTCATGCACTGAGTACTACATCTCTTTCAAATTTGATTTTGCCCATAAAGCAACTCTAACCTTCACAAACTCTGTCAATTCTACAAAATCTGGATTTGCCTCTTTAAACAAACACTCATTCTTGAGTTTTTATACAGACCACAACATTGCTAAAGGAACTACCTTCCAAATTTCCTTCACCTTAGCCTTCTGACTAATACCTGACCACCATTGAAGTAGATTCTCTACTGAACCTGGGATGCACCAACTCAAATTCCACCAATTGACAATTTCAGACCAGACTCCCCATATTAGATGACAGTGAAGTAGCACATGATTCATGGTCTCCACTTCAGTTTTGCAAAACACACACAATGGATTGGCATTAGGATTCAACACTCCAATCCTAAGCAAAAATACTGAGGATTTAATCCTTCCTCTCCAAGCTAGCCAACTCAGGAATTACACTTTGGGTGGAGCTATATTCCTCCAAATGGTCCTTGTAATTGATTTTACCGGACCTTTAGATGATTCCAATGTTTTCCACACTGATGCCACAGTAAAAAAACCTAGAAAAGTGTGCTAACCAAAGACAAGAATCTTCAACTAAAGCATTTATGGTAGGTGCATTATGCAACAAAACATTCAACTTGGACACTTCCTCCTCTTCCCAAGCAAATAGGGGCCTTCTAAAAGCAAGCTTCCAATTGCGACCCTCTCCTTTCCTTTAGACAAAATGCAACAGTGACTCCCCTTTCTCTGTTGACAATGAAAGCAATCTGGGAAAGACTTCACTAAGACTCTGATTGGTAAGCCATCTATCAACCCAAAACTAAATCCTTCTACCATTTCCCACCATTGTTTTGACATTGTTTAAAAAGAATGCACTCAAAGCAGGATTAGATAGATTCACAGATAAGACATCTTGCCACAGAATAGACATCATGCCTGAAACCACAGGTAATGGACTCCATCTGTCGCCAAACCCTCCATACTTGCTGCACAACACCTCTTTCCACAAAGCATTCTCCTCCTTACCATACCTCCACCACCACTTCAGAAGTAGGCAATCATTGACCTCCCTCAAATTTCTAACCCCTAAACCTCCTTGTGACTTACTCAAGCATACCTCTTCAACTAAGTAGATGCACTTTTCTTCTTAATTCAGATCCTCCCCAGAGGAAATTAAACTGAATTTTTTCAAGTGATTTTACAATACCCACTGGCATTTTAAACAGAGATAAAAAAATAGACTGGCAAACTAGACAACACTGATCTTATCAAGGTTACTCTACCTGCAAAAGACAAGCACCTTATAGTGCTAGCTTCTTCTTAAAATTATCCGCCACTGGCTGCCAGGTGCACTTTCTCCTTGGATTTGCTCCTAAAGGCAGACCCAGATACTTCAGAGGAAGCTTTTGGCTATGGGAATGGAGCCTATTTGCAAATTCTTTCACTAGATCATCCTGTATACCTATTCCACAAACCTGACTTTTGTGGAAATTAATTTTAAGTCCAGACAATATCTCAAAACATCTAAGAATTCGCTTAATAGCAATAATTTCCCCCTAATCTGCTTCACAAAATATGATGGTATCATATGCAAACTGAAGGTGAGATAATCTCAGATCATTTGGACCAATTGAAGCTCTTTTTATCAAACCCACTTCTTTAGCTCTTGACATCAATAAGTTAAGACCCTCTGCAACAATGTTAAAAAAGGAAGGGTGAAAGTGGGTCACCTTGCTTGAGGCCTTTCATTGGAGAGAATTTTGTTGTGGGTGAGCCATTAACTAGCACTGAGACTCTAGCTGTAGAGATACATGTTTTCATCCACCTCACCCATTTCTCTCCAAAACCAAAGTTGGTCAACATTGAATACAAGAACTCCCAGTTTACTGAATCATATGCCTTTTCAAAATCCAGTTTAAGGATGATGCCTTGTTTCTTTGATCTCTTCCACCAATCTACCACTTCATTGGCAATTAGCACCCCATCCAAGATACACCTTCCACTCAAAAAGGCTGTTTGCAGTTCACTAATAATCTTTGGAAGTACCTTTCTCAATCTTTTAGATAAGACCTTGGCAACAATTTTGTATACTGAACTTACCAAACTAATAGGCCTATAATCATTCAGACCCAAGGAATTATCTTTTTTGGGAATTAGAGTAATGAATGAACTATTCACACCTCGAGCCAACTTACCATTAGAATGGAAATCAGACATAAGTTGCACTACCTCCCTTTTCATTATATTCTAACATTTCTGGATGCAAGATAAATTAAACCCATCAGGCCCCGGGGCTTTGTTACCATCACAATCATTGACTACTTCCCAAATTTCCTCCTCTGAAAACTTTGCCTCTAACAACTCTGATTCTTCAGGACCAATTGAGACAAATGCTCTTGACAATTTTGGCCTAATCTTTCAATCCTCAAAAAACAATTGGCTAAAATATCTCATCACTGCTTGTTTCATAACATCTGGCTAATCATAGATGACACCATTCTCTTTGACAGAATCTAGCAAATTTTTCCTCTGCCTGCTACTAGCCCAGATATAAAAGAACCTTGTATTTTTGTCCCCATTGGCTGACTATGTCAGTCTGGATTTTTGATGCCATAACCACTCCTTCTTTTTGTTCAGTTCCCAGACTAGCTTCCTAACCTCCCTTCTCCTTTTGACCTCATGTTCCAGCAAGTTCCTACCTTCAGCCTTAATATCCCAGTCATGGTGTTCAACCTCAGCTTGTTTCAATTGCTCATCAATGTTTCCAAACACTAAACAATTCCACCTTTTGAGATGTGCTTTGAGATTCCCCATCTTTTTCATTAACCTATAACTAGCCCAACCACTAATCTGATTATTATCCCAATATTTCCTCACTTCAGATTTAAAATTAGGATGTAAGCCCCAAGCATTTACGAATCTAATTGGCCTTGGACCCCAATCCCTCTCATCTTCCATTAACAATATAGGGCAGTGGTCAGAGATACTTCTAGGTAGCCCCCACTACTTAAATGAGAACTTTTCCAACTGCTTATGGTCAATTAGGAATCTATCAATCCTACTTCACCTATCCCCATCCAAAGCATTGCACCATGTAAAGATTCTGTCTATCATTGGGATATCAATCAGCTCCAAATTATCAATCAAATCATTGAAATCCTTCATTCCTCTATCCCTCCTCAAACACCCTTTCTATTCACTCATAACTCTAACTTCATTGAAATCACCTCCTACACACTAAGGCCTTACAAAAGTAGATTTAAGTTTCACTAGAGATTCCCATAGCTCCCTTCTTTTCAGTATTTCATTTGGAGCATAAATGTTTACTATAACATAATCAAAAGAGTGGTTTGAAATACCTGACAACAGAACGAAATTTCTATTACTACAACACTCATGTAGTGCAAAGATATCTGGATTCCATAAGCATATCATACCTCCAGCACTACCCTCTGCACCAGCCTCCATGAAGTCCATCTCCTCCCAAGGCCATAATGACTTAACAAAATTTGCATCAACACTGCACCTCTTTGTTTCTTGTAACAATAGGACATCAATCTTTCTATCCCTAACCAAATTCTTTATTTGCCTCCTCTTTTCAGGCCTTCTTAGCCCTCTAACATTCCAAGATAATATCTTCATAAGGAAACTACTAACATATACCAAACCTCCTAGTAACAACCAATTGGCTTAGGAGGCTGCACCTATGCCTTCTATTCTTTCCAGATCCTTTTCTTCTAGCTCAACTATTTTGTTTACCACCTCCTCCTCCTTGCCTTCACAACTCAGCCCTAAAATTTTCCCAACTTGAACTGTAGCTTGTGCTTCAGTCAACATCTTTCTCATTCTCCTTGAATCTGAACTCTAGGAGACTGATAATGAGATTGCAGCAGCTACTGCCCGAAATATAGCTCCATTTTGCAGACCATTGCTGAATAGCACACCCTTGTTCTTCAGTTGCTTTCGGTTTGTCTTTCCCCTATTCTTCATATCAGCACATTTTCTCATACTACGATTGATGGCTTTTTCACTGGTCTTCCCCCTTATTGCTATAATGCCCCTATTGTTCACACCATGCTGGGCTAATGTAATAACCAGTGGACTTAACTGAGTGTGTTCTACACAATCACTGAGGTTAGAAGCCTCAATGATAGGCCCATCTGCCAAGTCCCCAAGTTGTGCCTCATTTAAAACAACCTCTAAATTGATATTGGGCCTTAAATTTTCTGGCCCACTAAAACTCCTAATGAATTCGGTGGAACATATCTGACTTGTAACTATTTGAATTTCATTTGCCACCTCTTTTCTTGAGCTACCCACCTGTTGCAGACCTACCTCCATACAGTCACCTCTATCATTTGGATTTTCCACATCACACCTAGTCTCTTTTACGGCTGATGCAAACTCTCATTTATTGCTTCTTCCCTTCTCCTCTGTATCTGTGTTTACCATGCCTTACTCTTTGCTTACAATATCATCTTTCCTTGACATTTCCTCTTTCCCTGCATTAGCATTCTCATCATCCTCATTTCCATTATCATGTTTTGACATTTGATCAACCTGTTCCTAAGATTTGGAAGCAACCTCCTCACTTCCCTGGCTTTGTTGTTGACAAACACAATGAGTGACAAATACTGATAAATCTTCACACACACGAACTAGGAAAAACTTACCATTGCATTCAACCTTGATCACTGTGTTTATGAACTCAAATCTATTCGTAATAATTCTTACCTTACCATACTGGAAGGAGTTATGATTAAGAATATTGTCATCCAACTGAACAGCTTCCCTCCATAGTTTACCAATATCTGTGAAAGTGCGGACACTCCACAAGTTAACTGGAACACCCACACAAGTAATCAACACACACCTTTCATGAGCAATATGCAGCCTTTTTTCCCAATCAGTTATGGATTCACACCAGTCAAAAATCCATTCTTCAATAGATAGTCTTGCTTCCTTCATATGTTGCACTGATTTAAATGTTAATAATGCTAACCTTCCACCTCCATCTCTCACTCTTATCTCCTTCATTTATCTTCTTTCAAACTCCTGCTTAAAATCATTGAATGAAAAAAAGTTCTTCAGCTTCACAATCGGACTTTCGTATAGCCAACCATTTCCGGACTCATAAGCCTTAACAACTACTTACATCTTCTCCTGAAGGCCTCCATTTTGAACAACTTCAGCGTAAGATCTACCTACAGGCTTCAGTCGATGTTGTGCCAAGTTCCTTTGCTGGTACTGTCTCATCATCTCACCTCCTCTGCTTCTTGTTGTGTGCTGGTTTTGCACTTCCTTGTCATACCCTATTTTCTGCATTGCGAAAATTCTCTATTGGTACTGCCCCATCTTCTGGCCTCCTAAGTTCCTTACTGTGGGTTGTTTCTTATCCTCTTTTTTGTATTATGCATTCTTCACCTTCAAAGCTTTGTTGTCACACCATATCCCATCAGCCTTTTGCACCGCCATGTCTATTGTAACCTCACAGTCATACCTTACAAATCCGAACCGGGAGCCCGATACTTGTCTTCTTTTTGCTGGAATGAAGACATCC
The DNA here is from genome assembly GCA_030407325.1 of Camellia japonica. Classification (NCBI taxonomy): domain Eukaryota; kingdom Viridiplantae; phylum Streptophyta; class Magnoliopsida; order Ericales; family Theaceae; genus Camellia; species Camellia japonica. Next base: position 6,820 of record JAPPVO010000887.1, on the reverse strand, counting down.
GTAACTATTCCAAACTTACTGAATAAAGTGAATAACCTTTTTGGATCCATAGAGTCAGGCATCTCATCTACAAAGATGGTAAACAACCCATCTACATCCTTATCTCATATGACAATTATAATTGATCTTTTAATATTTTCCTCACCAAATGCTATTTGTGGGCCACATAAAGAGTAAAAGCTTTGTTAATGCAATTATGCAACCCTCTTTGATCATTTGTTAATGTAACTGAAAACACCACATTTGAAGCTTTGTTAATGTAACTGAAAACACCACATTTGAAGCCTCTTGGTCCAAATTGTTCATGCAACCCTCTTTGATCATTTGTTGAAGAAGAGCTATAAAGAAGGGTAAGAATCGAACTTCTGAAATTTACTATTCTAGTGAGTGATCAGTAGTTTTAACATTGTGGGTGTAGGATATTGCTTCTCGTTGTTTGGTTTTGAGAATTTTAAGATATAATCAAACATTTCAAGATTTCCAAAATAATAATAATAATAGTAATAATAATTTGTTTTTGCTTTTGAGATTCATTGATCACTCTCTGTTTTTTGATGTATTATTTCCCTATGTTTGAAGATTCTCTGTTGCCTCTATGCTCTGTTATCTTTCTTTATTTGCATTTCATATATTTGCAACATCTGCATACAGTATATGTTATCAGTGTTTTAGCAATGGGTTTGCAATTTTCTGTTTTTGGACCAATGGTTTATTTTATTTATTTTGCTGTATAATTTATAAATGAAAATTAGTTAGGGCGAACCTGACATGTATCTGGGAATTAGTTGGGATTGAAGTCCCGGACACCATGTGAGCAAAGTTAACAAACTTACAGATTGTCATGTTTCCTTTTGTTTTTTAAAATATATTTCTGGGTGTTTTCCTAATGTACTGGATATTAGACTTTGAGCACATTTGAGAATATTGGATACTATTTTTTTTTCTCTCCTCTCTGTGTATTGTCTACAACCACCCCAAACCATATTAGTTGCAGCTCTAGCATAAGCGTTGCCTTCACCAAATTAAAAAGTATTTTATTCCTAAGCCAGTTTGATACCACTGGAATTGGCCAATTTAGTCATTAAACCATTTTGACAACAAAACAAATAAATGGCTTATGACCATTTAAAAAGCATTTACAGAAAAACACAGAAAATCAAAATACCTTAAGGACATGTTTGATTCAAAAGACTAATAGTGAAGTATTAATAATCCTATTAAATTAGTATAGTACTCACAATCCAATTGGATTAATATTCATTGGATTAATAATCCCACCCCTACCCCATTACTAATAATTCTACAAATTTGTTGGATTAATTATCTTTTGGATTAATAATCCTAAACCAAAATGTTAAAACAAACATGGGATAATTGGACCCACGGATTAATAATCCTAATCCCATACTCTAATCCACCCAATCAAACATGCCCTAAAGTACTTGCAAGATATTTAGAAAGCTTTAATTTTGCAGTTCTCTTCTTTTGAGACTTTGGGCTTATAAGTAACTTGAACATCAAAATGGCCTACCAACAATACATTGTTAATGAGTAAAGAGTAATTTTGGTGGTTCCTTGTGTCAAAATGCAGGGTTAAGAAAAGGAGATGGGAGACCAAGAGAGCTGGTCTGGCTCAGCCTCACCATCATTTCCCAACCCCATGTTGTCTTCCCCATATCCGATGTTGGTAGGTGATAGTGAGGAAGATCCTTGGTCTAGCCCAACTGAATTTCCACCGGAAGCTAGTAAAAGGAGGAGAACATCAGTTGTACAAAATCACGTTAAGAAACAAAAACTTTATGGGAAAGACAAGAAATTGTCTTTGGGGGAAAGAAGACAAGGCAAAGCGAGCCTAAACCCTTATCATTTTGATGAAGACCTAGCAAGGAAGGAGCTTGCAAACATGGTTATATTGCATGAGAACCCTTTTACAATATTTGACATGTTGGGTTTAGAAAATTTTCAGCTGCTCTTCAACCACTAGTACTGTTTAAGATGATTTCTAGAAATACATTGAAGAGGGATAGTTTGAATATCTATGATCATGAAAGGGAGAAGACTATAATGAAGATAAAAAATAATCCAAGTACAGTTGCAATCACAACTGATATGTGGACTTCAAGTAACCAAAAGAGAGCCTTCATGGCTATCACGACACATTACATTAATGACTCTTAGAATTTGGAAAGCCAGGTTTTGAGGTAATTATGTTTTTTAAGTGCAATTTCTTTTATTTCACCGTCTATTGTTTACTTGTTAAGTTGATTTTAATTTATCATTTATTTGTTTTAGGTTTATTAATGTACCCTCTCCACACACACAGGAAGTTTTTTTTGATGTCCTTTTAGATTGCGTGTTTGATTGGAACGTTGATAGGAGGTTTAGTAGACTGTGGATAATTGTAGTACAAGCGATGCCATCATTAAAATGTTATTGAATAGGCTCCACTAGTTAGTTCATTTCTCCTTGGCAGATCATTGTTGCATATGCGTTGTGCTGCATATATTCTCAATTTAATTGTTCAAGACGGTTTGACTCTCATTGGTGAAGGTATGGAGAAGATTCGTGATAGTGTAGTTTTCTGGACAGCATCACCGGAAAGAATGCAAAAATTTGACGAAACAGCAAGACATGTACATGTTTCAAGCACCAAAAAGTTGGTTCTTGATTGAAGACTCATTGGAACTATACATATTTGATGCTTTTTACTTATGTATATTCTAAAGATGCTTCTTCGCTTGAGAAAACGTGGGTCAACTTATGATTGCATACGAATGATTGGGAGGCAATAAAAGATACTTGTGGGAAGTTGGAGTTATTCTATGTTAGGTTTTTATTCTTGGCAATCCCGTTTGACAAAACTCCTTTGAGTTGTAATTTTATTCGCATTTTTATTTCAGTGAGGCTATGAGTTGTTAGAGGCGAATCCAACCCGAATCGTGCTTTGCAGAGAAGTTTGTGATGTCAATACTTTCAAGATTGCCACTTCGCTGATTATTACGGGGGTCGAGTTGACCGGTCAGCTCGCGGCCGAAGCAAAATGCAAAATTGCATTCAAAATTGCATGTCCGCCCTTATTCGCTCGAGCCAAGGAATGCTCGCTCGAGCTAAGGCTTGCTCGCTCGAGCCAAGGAGTTCTCGCTCGAGCGACAAATTGCGTCCACACAAAAACCTGAAAGAGTTGATTGCTCACTCGAGCCAAGGATTCGTAGCTCGAGCCAAGGCACTAGTAGAAATCACGAAAGTTAAGCTCCTCGCTCGAGCGAGCTTCAAAATCCAGATTTCTTAAGGAGTTAGTTTTCTTCCAAATCTAGGATTACTTTTGGTTTTTTATAAATGCTTAGTTTTCTTCCAAAGCTAAGGGTACTTCTCCAGATCTTCTTTTTGGATCTTAAGGTTTATATCTGGAGATATTTTGTTAGGTTTTCTTTGATGTTTTTATTGAGTATTTAACTCATGATTTAAAAGAGAGTACATCAAAGGTTTTGTTTGTTATACAAAAGAGAGAGTTGTTTTTTGGTGGATTCTGAAGAATTCGAGCCTGAAGCTTCGGTGGATTCTGGAGTGGCTCATTGTAAAGACAATTCCGAGTGAAAACGGGGTTGGAAGAGGCACATAGAGGTTGGTTCAATTAGGCATGGATTCGCTAGGTAATTGAGAGTATACCTGTGCAATTCCTTTAATTCTTCTTAGTGGATTGTTTTTGTGGCTGTTGCCCGTGGTTTTTTAATCACAGTTGGAGGTGTCAATTGTGGTTTTCCCACGTAAAATCGTTGTGTTGATTTGTCTTTGATTGTTTAATTGGGATTGTTATATTCTGCTTAAAATTGGTACATAATCACAAATCAACATCTAGGGTTTCTAGTTTTTTCATTCTATATTACGATTGAAGTCTTTTTTGGTACTACCTACCCTATATCTAAAATGTTTTTTTCCGAAGGTGTGTCAATTGAAAATAGCATTGTATGAATGGATCACATGTCCAAATGAGTTGATTAGGATGATGACATCAAATATGTAAGCAAACTATTTATTTATTTATTTGGTGGAATTAATTTTGCACTTTTTTTTTTTTTTTTTGTATTTTAAACATTTGATGGGGTTTATTTTGTTGCGTTATTTCTTTTTCGTTTGTAGGTTCATCTATGCCGAAAGGTAGCACAATTCAAACAACCCTTGACGATTATGATGATCACGAAGAGGAAAGTGTTGTCAACGTGCTTCAAGCATATATAGTTTTTGTTTGGTTACTGGTTTTGTATTTTTTGAGCATTTGAACTATTGCTATTTTGCTATGTGGGAGTCTTTAACTCTTCAAACTTCACATTTGCGGAAGCATTGGTTTGATAAATCTGTAGTTGTGCTTTATTGTACTATTGCTATTGTGCTTTGTTTGTTAATTTAGGCAGTTTATTTGTAGTTGTGCTTTGCTATTTTTCATTTGATTGTGTTAACAGGTTTGTTTTGGGGTTGTGAATGAAATATTTTCAACTTATATATTTATGTAACAGTATATGCATGTTGTTATATATTTTACTGGCAGGCTTGGGCTGAGTTAGCTCGTGGGTAAAAATCTTAGGCACAAGCCTTGCCCAACCGACTAGGTTGATGGGTGGGCCTATGAGCTTAGCCCAACTAGTAACATATAGGTGTATTTTTAAAAAGTTTATTAGGAAATTATTTTTCAATTAATTGTATCACAATTAGTTTATAATATATTTTTGTATTATAACAAATCCTATTATTTGGACATTTGATTAACTAAATCTTAATTTTCATACTTAAGATATTTTATGAATAATTTTACCCTTATAAATATTTTTTGAACCCTTATGGTGATGTGAACATTCATATTTGACAATGTGAATGTTTACATCACGGAACATTGACAATGTCAATGTGAATATTAACGTGCACTTCACCCTATTATTGTTAGGGATAATTTGATAACTATGTCACTCATAGAACTTATTGGAATATAATAAAATAAGAGTGGTGCTATTAGGACCTCATAAATTATTTTGGACCCCTTATTTCTTTGGGCCCTCACTTATAAATTTTGAAACTCTCAAAATTTCTTTTTTCCCCCAAATAATACAAAAATTATCCTTGTGAAAACATTTTATCCATTGAATGTACACCCCCCACACCCTCACACCCGAAAAAAAATTTCTCTTCCAAAAAACCCTAACAAAACCCACCAAGAAGAAGAAGAGTCATTACTGTCTTTGTTGCCTCATCCACCATTGTCATAGTATGCTATCTCTCTATATAAATGCACACACACATAATTTTTTAGTTTTCTTGTAATAATTTCTTCTCTTGGAAAAAAAAAAAATTATAATAATTGGTTTGGTTGGTTTTGTTAGTAGATATTATAAAATTTCATTCAATTCATGAAATGGAGAGGATCAAAATCCGTGTTTATTTCTCCCTTCAATTTCTGATGTCCAATATTGCTACAGTTGTCAGTGCTATGTATTTGAATTTTTTTTTTTTTGTAGCTGATGTATAATTTTTGGGGAATTTGACCTAAAATAGGTTTTCCATTAATCTAACCTTGTCTATAAGATCAGTGAACTAATTAATCTATTGATTTGTTTACCGACACATTGTAACAAACATAATACAAATCCAACAATCACGAAGATCACAATATACTCCAATCAAACTCAAAAGTCTCACAAATTTGAGTATGCAATTTTGACGCCACAATTATCATCGGAATATTGCCTTCAAAAGGTTTTCAAAGTTTTGAGGGTGAGTAGGTTTTGAAGGTGGGATTTGAGAAAGATAGATGGGTGGCGATGGAGGTGGGTGCTCTCATAAATCTTAATTTATGATATAGTGAGTGTGTAGGTTTAATTTAAAATGGGGTGTCAAAAAATTAATAATGTCTTTTTTAGTAATGTTATTTGAGGTTATTATTGTAATAAAAAAAGGTTAAAAATTAGGGGGTCTAAAAGTCAAAAAGTCATATAAAAACTAAAAAGCCAGCAACCTATATCAAAAGTCAAAGATTTCATTTTCTCTTTACTTTTTGCACATTATTTCGTAAAAAAACCAAAAAGTCATTACAAACATATTAGTTTTTTTTACATCATATTTTAATCAAAAAGCTAAAAAAAATTACTAAAAAATCATGTTTCCAAACAAGGCCTAAGTGAAATAAAAGTAGGTGAAGAGGAATTTATGAATAAAAGAACTAACAATTTATAAAAATAAGACTTAATTGTCCATAAACTTGATAGAACTCAATAATAACATTCAAAATGAAATAGAACTATTTTTGTTTTTGTTTTTTTTTTGTTTTAAGTGGAATTTGATTATGTAATTAACCGACAGTTTTGTTACCAGGGTCGTGTCCGGTTCTCACATGGGGCACATAGAATTATTATGTCCTATTGTGGGATCGAGTTATACGCACTAGAACAATTGTTAAACAAATACTAAAACCTAAAAGATAAATCACATTTTAATACTATGTAATTTTAAAAAAAAAGAAAAAAATAGCAATCACAGACAAAGTGAAGATTGTTAAGCACACAATAATTAAAAAGTTTATTAAAGGCCCACTTATATGAGGCCCTCTTATATAAACAAGGAGGAGAGCTTCGGGACAAAATACAATAACGACACACACATGGATAGTACATGAGAATGTCTGTCACAGTACCATTCATAATAATAATACGGACTCAATAATAAACAATTACAAACTATAATACAATATTACTATCTTATAATAATAATAAGACAAATTATTTTTTCATCAACCACAAAACACATCAGGACATACAACTATTAGAAACATATGAGT
>JAPPVO010000886.1:0-17394 GCA_030407325.1 Camellia japonica | reverse complement strand
CTCGGCTAAGGACATAGGCTTCGGCAAGTAAGGTCTCTATGATCTCGGCTAGGAAGGATAACACTTGGCCAAGCTGTGCCACACCTCGGCCTAGATGTGCCACACCTCGTCTAGGTCATTCCAGTCCCAGACAAGATCACTAGGTGCAAGGATTAAGGATCTCGGACGCCTAGATGATAACATCTCGGCCAATATGACTAGGTGATGGTGGAGGTCAACCAAGGTGGTTCCAAGATGGTCCTAGGCTTAAGATGACCTCAGCTTGGCATGACCTAGGCTTAACATGACCTAGGCTTGGCATGACCTAGGCTTAACATGACCTAGGCTTGGCATGACCTAGGCTTGACATGACCTAGGCTTGACATGACCTAGGCTTGACATGACCTAGGCTTGGCATGACCTAGCTTGACATGACCTAGGCTTAACATGACCTAGGCTTGGCATGACCTAGGCTTGACATGACCTAGGCTTGGCATGACCTAGGCTTGGGGACAACAAAGAAGGTACAGAGAAAGCAAGCAATACTTAAGCATAGCAAGACAAGATTCATGAACGCAACTTAACATGGCAAATCATATAAATTCATGCAAGCATGACTAAGACATGAATGTGGGTTATTACATCTACCCCTTAAAGAAGTTTGGTCCCCAAACTTAATTACCTTGCCCAAAACAATTCTGAATGTCGGATCTCATCTTCTTACATCTCTAGCCTTTACCTTGGGACAATCCTTAATACGATGACCATCTCACCGATTCAAAACATGCTCCAGATGCCCGATGACAAACTCCAAAATGTCGCATCCCGCAACTTGTACATGTCGGCCTAGTGAAACCTTCCTGATTCCGTTGTTGGAACTCCCCACCTTTGTCTTCTTCCCGGCATCAGTCGGACCTCCTCTTCTTTGCAATTGTCATAGGGTGCCTCTTCTTCTGATTCTCCCCCGAACTCTGACTTCTGTTCAGGTTGGCTTCTGCCAGGATGGCTTTATCTAGCACTCCGGCATACGTCGGCATGTTGAGCAGATTAACCCGATCTTGTATTGGTCCCCGAAGTCCACTCTCAAACTTCCTAGCTTTTCTGTATTCGTCGTCGACCATGTGGGTGCATACCTCGCAACTCGGTGAATGCACGATCATATTCAGCCACTGTTTTGCTACCCTGTGTAACATCTGGAATTCTGTGTCTTGCGATCTCGGACACTGAGGGGAAAGTGCTTGTCATAGAATAACTCCAAAAATCTGGCCCAAGTCAAATTCGGATTACCTTCTCGATCATCATCCACCATCTACGAGCGTCGTCTTCCAATGTGAATGCTGCCAATGACACCTTATCATTGCTTGCCGGAGTCCCCTTGCCTTAGCTTGTTGCATACGCTTTGTCATAGTCATGTCTTGTCAATCTATCACCTTTTTGAGGAGAACCAACCAGCCGTTGCCACGTGTCCGAGCTGAGTGTTAAATCAGCCGGCAGAGAGAGAAACCTATCATTTGTTATATCCTTGTTTTTGAAGAGGAGAGAGAAGCTCTAGGAGAGGAAGAGGAGTTCTTATGGGAGAGTAGATTTCCAAGCTTGATCCCTAGAGATCGAACCGTTAGATCCGTGTTCTAAGGTTAGATTCTTGATTTGTTCATGTCGTTCTTCATGATCATGTTATTGCATTGCATGATTGAATACGATTTGTAAGCCATGCATTGATTTAAAGTTCGGTTTTTAGAAAGAGAAGTGGTATTCATGTGTTCTTCAAGAAAAGTCATGTTTTGATCCAAGAGTTTGCACCAAGATCCATGTTTTCATGTTTGTTTTCATATGATCTTCAAGTATGGGTACCTAGGTCCATGTTTTCAAACTCATGCCATGAAATCCCAGATTTTGTAACAAAGAAGTTATGATTTTAGCATTCATGTTCTTCATGTTCTTCATGTTTTTCAAGAGAGGGAAACCCAGATTTCCAGGCTTCATTTCCCTAGGTGTGATCACCGAGATCACTCTTGCCTAGATCACACACCTAGGCCAAGCATCGTATCTCACCTTGGCCTACCTTGCACGATCACTTACACGTTAGTTTATCTTGCGTGCACACCTAGGCCGACATGGTACAACCCTTGCCGGCACCTTGTAGCACCTCGGCAGGCAGCTGCACGCCGAAGCCTAGGTAAACACACCTCGGCCAAGAGGTGTGGGACCTCGGCAAGACTCCTGAGTTCACTCAGCTGGCCACTTTTTGCCTAGATCATGTCTGTGCATCCATTCCAGGACCGGGTTGGTACCCAGCATGTTTTCCCTAGGTCATTTCCAGCATGTTTTCCCTAGGTCATTTCCAGCATGTTTCCCTAGGTCATTTCCAGCATGTTTTCCCTAGATCATTTGCATGCATGTAAGCTTGTTTTGAGATGTGATTGGCCATGTGATTGTAGGTCCTTGATCTTCGCTTTGAGCCTACACCCGAGAAGAACTATGTGAGTGGTATTTTTAATAAAGCTATGTTATACGTTTTCATAAAGGCTTTGCTTTGCTTTGTTTTGAAAGTATTTGTTAAGTATGAATGATTACCCTTATTTTATGTATCAAGTATAAGCTTTGTTTTGGATGACATTCTTGGAACCGTCCTTTCGTGTTAGGGGACGTTAAGCCTAAGTAACACCGGTCTTTCGTGTTAGGGGACGTTAAGCCCAAGTAACATAGTCCTTCCGTGCTAGGGGACTTTAAGCCCAGGTAGCACCGTCCTTTCGTGTTAGGGGACGTTAAGCCCAAGTAACATAGTCCTTCCGTGCTAGGGGACTTTAAGCCCAAGTAGCATAGTCCTTTCGTGCTAGGGGACTTTAAGCCCAGGTAGCACCGTCCTTTCGTGCTAGGGGACGTTAAGCCCAAGTAGCACCCTTGTTAAGATATCGGCCACCGACGGACTATGAACGAGTGTGCTCGATGCCGAGGTTATGCTTTGTTTGCCCGGGATGTCATCACCCCAAGTACATGTTTAGATACAAGTTATGCAAGTACATGTTTTTGAACAAGCTATGATATATGTATTGTTTTGACAAGACCTCGGGAATCATTCATTAAACCCTTTATTACTTGTACCATTCACTGAGTATCCAAGCTCACCCTCTCTATATGTATGTAGGTAAAGCAAGAAGTCGGCTACGCCGAGATGTGTGTGTTTTGCAAGATGTTTGGATTCATGTTATGTCAGCAATCTTGAAGATATTATGCTTCTTAGTTGCATTTCATGTATTTTGTAAATGTCGGCTTGAGAAGCCTTTTGATCGAGATGTAATATGTACTTTATTTTATTTGTATTCAAGTTGTAAGACTTTAATTAAGATGTATGCCATTTCATTTGACATATGCACAGCTCTTATGGACTAGTTAGATTTACATATATTGCTTCCGCACATGTAAGCCCCATATATTATACTCTGATTGTGTGTGAACTTTGAAAGTTGGCCTTCGGTAATCTCGGATTACTGGCCATCACGGCACCATTCTACTAGGGGCGGTTTGGGGTCGTGACAATTGCGCGAGTGATAAACTGCACAAAACATTGCATCGCGCAAAATAGCGCAAGTGTGAACTGCAGAAAACAGTGCGAAGCGCAAAATAGCGAGAGTGATAAACTGCAAAAAACAGTGCCACGCGCAAAATAGAGCGTGTGTGAACCACACAAAACTGAGTGACGGGCAAAATTGCGCGAGTGATAAACTCCACAAAACAGTGCGACGCGCAAAATAGCGCGAGTGTGAACTGCAAAAAACAGTGCGATGCCCAAAATAGCGCGAGTGATAAACTGCACAAAACAGAGCGACGGGCAAAATAGGGCGAGTGATAAAGTACCCAAAACTGTGCGACGCGCAAAATAGCGCGAGTGTGAACTGCAAAAAACAGTGCGACGCGCAAAATAGCGCGAGTGATAAATTGCACAAAACAGTGCGACGCGTAAAATAGCGCGAGTGTGAACGGCACAAAACAGTGCGACGCGTAAAATAGCGCGAGTGTGAACTGCACAAAACAGTCCGGCGCGTAAAATAGGGCGAGTGATAAATTGCAAAAAACAGTGCGACGCGCAAAATAGCGCGAGTGTGAACTGCACAAAACAGTGCGACGCGCAAAATAGCGCCAGTGTGAACTGCACAAAACAGTGCGGCGCGCAAAATAGCACAAGTGATCAACTGCAAAAAATAGTGCGACGCCCAAAATAGCGCGAGTGTGAACTGCACAAAACAGTGCGACGCGCAAAATAGCGCGAGTGTGAACTGCACAAAATAGTGCGGCGCGCAAAATAGCACGAGCGATAAACTGCAAAAAACAGTGCGACGCGCAAAATAGCACTATTGTGAACTGCACAAAACAATGCCACACGCCAAATAGCGCGAGTCTGAACTGCACAAAACAGTGGGACGCCCAAAATAGAGCGAGTGAAAAACTGCAAAAAACTGTACGACGCGCAAAATAGCGCGAGTGTGAACTGCACAAAACAGTGCGACGCACAAAATAGCGCGAGTGATGAACTGCACAAAACAGTGCGACGCACAAAATAGCGCGAGTGATAAACTGCACAAAACAGTGCGACGCGCAGAATAGCGCGAGTGATAAACTGCACAATATAGTGCGACACGGAAAATAGCACGAGTGTCAACTGTACAAAACAGTGCGACGCGCAAAAGAACGCGAGTGATAAACTCCAAAAAACAGTGCGACGCGCAAAATAGAGCGTGTGTGAACCACACAAAACTGAGTGACGGGCAAAATTGTGCGAGTGATAAACTCCACAAAACAGTGCGACGCGCAAAATAGCGCGAGTGTGAACTGTAAAAAACAGTGCGACGCCCAAAATAGCGCGAGTGATAAACTGCACAAAACAGAGCGACGGGCAAAATAGGGCGAGTGATAAAGTACCCAAAACTGTGCGACGCGCAAAATAGCGCGAGTGTGAACTGCAAAAAACAGTGCGACGCGCAAAATAGCGCGAGTGATAAATTGCACAAAACAGTGCGACGCGTAAAATAGCGCGAGTGTGAACGGCACAAAACAGTGCGACGCGTAAAATAGCGCGAGTGTGAACTGCACAAAACAGTCCGGCGCGTAAAATAGCGCGAGTGATAAATTGCAAAAAACAGTGCGACGCGCAAAATAGCGCGAGTGTGAACTGCACAAAACAGTGCGACGCGCAAAATAGCGCCAGTGTGAACTGCACAAAACAGTGCGGCGCGCAAAATAGCACAAGTGATCAACTGCAAAAAATAGTGCGACGCCCAAAATAGCGCGAGTGTGAACTGCACAAAACAGTGCGCCGCGCAAAATATCGCGATTGTGAACTACACAGAACAGTGCAACGCGCTAAATAGGGCGAGTGTGAACTGCACAAAACAGTGCGACGCGCAAAATAGCGCGAGTGTGAACTGCACAAAACAGTGCGACGCGCAAAATAGTGCGATTGTGAACTGCACAAAACAGTGCGATGCGCAAAATAGCGCGATTGTGAACTGCACGAAACAGTGCGACGCGCTAAATAGCGCGAGTGTGAACTGCACAAAACAGTGCGAAGCGCAAAATAGCGCGAGTGTGAACTGCACAAAACAGTGCGACGCGGAAAATAGCGCGAGTGTGAACTCCACAAAATAGTGCGACGCGCAAAATAGCGCGAGTGATAAACTGCACAAAACAGTGCGACGCGCAAAATAGCGCGAGTGTGAACTGCACAAAACAGTAGGACGCGCAAAATAGCGCGAGTGTGAACTGCACAAAATAGTGCGACGCGCTAAATAGCGCGACTGTGAACTGCACAAAACAGTGCGACGCACAAAATAGCGCGAGTGTGAACTGCACAAAACAGTGCGACGCGCAAAATAGCGCGATTGTGAACCGCACGAAACAGTGCGACGCGCAAAATAGCGCGAGTGTGAACTGTACAAAACTGTGCAACGCTGAAAATAGCGCGAGTGATAAACTCCAAAAAATAGTGCGACGCGCAAAATAGCGCTAGTGTGAACTGCACAAAACAGTGCGACGCGCAAAATAGCGCGAGTGTAAACTGCACAAAACAGCGCGACGTGTAAAATAGCGCGAGTGATAAACTGCACAAAACAGTGCGACGCGCAAAATAGCGCGAGTGTGAACTGCACAAAACAGTGCGACGCGCAAAATAGCGCGAGTGTGAACTGCAAAAAACAGTGCGAGGCGCAAAATAGCGCGAGTGTGAACGGCACAAAACAGTGCGACGCGCAAAATAGCGCGAGTGTGAACTGCACAAAACAGTGCGACGCGCAAAATACCGCGAGTGTGAACTGCACAAAACAGTGCGGCGCGCAAAATAGCGCGAGCGATAAACTGCAAAAAATAGTGCGACGCGCAAAATAGCGCGATTGTGAACTGGACAAAAAAGTGCCACCCGCCAAATAGCGCGAGTGTGAACTGCACAAAATAGTGAGATGCGCAAAATAGCGTGAGTGATAAACAGCAAAAAACTGTGCGACGCGCAAAATAGCGCGAGTGTGAACTGCACAAAACAGTGCGACGAGCAAAATAGCGCGAGTGATAAACTGCACGAAACAGAGCGACGGGCAAAATAGCGCGAGTGATAAACTGCACAAAATAGTGCGACGTGCAAAATAGCGCGAGTGTGAACTGCAAAATACAGTGCGACGCGTAAAATAGCGCGAGTGATAAACTTCACAGAACAGTGCGACGCGTAAAATAGCGCGAGTGTGAACTGCACAAAATCGTGCGACGTGCAAAATAGCGCGAGTGTGAACTGCACAAAACAGTGCGGCGCGCAAAATAGCGCGCGTGATAAACTGCACAAAACATTGCGTCGCGCAAAATAGCGCAAGTGATAAACTACACAAAACAGTACGATGCGCAAAATAGGGCGAGTGTGAACTGCACAAAACGGTGCGAAGCGCAAAATAGCGCGAGTGATAAACTCCAAAAAACAGTGCAACGCGCAACATAGCGCGAGTGACAAACTGCACAAAACAGTGTGATGCGCAAAATAGCGCGAGTGTGAACTGTACAAAATAGTGCGACGCACAAAATAGCGCGAGGGTGAACTGCACAAAACAGTGCGGCGCGCAAAATAGCGCGAGCGATAAACTGCAAAAAATAGTGCGACGCGCAAAATAGCGCAAGTGTGAACTGCACAAAACAGTGGGACGCGCAAAATAGCGCCAGTGATAAACTGCACAAATAGTGCGACGCGCAAAATAGCGCGAGTGTGAATAGTACAAAACAATGCGACGCGCAAAATAGCGCGAGGGATGAACTGCACAAAACATTGTGTCGTGCAAAATAGCGCGAGTGATAAACTGCACAAAACAGTACGATACGCAAAATAGTGCGAGTGTGAACTGCACAAAACAGTGCGAAGCGCGAAATAGCGCGAGTGATAAACTGCAAAAAACAGTGCGACACACAAAATGGAGCGTGTGTGAACCACACAAAACAGAGCAACGGGCAAAATAGCGCGTGTGATAAACTGCACAAAACAGTGCGACGCGCAAAATAGCGCGAGTGTGAACTGCAAAAAATAATGCGACACGCAAAATAGCGCGAGTGATAAACTGCAGAAAACAGAGCGACGGGCAAAATAGCGCGAGTGATAAACTGCACAAAGCAGTGCCTCGCACAAAATAACGTGAGTGTGAACTGCAAAAAACAGTGCGACGCTCAAAATAGCGCGAGTGATAAACTGCACAAAACAGTGCGACGTGCAGAATAGCGCGATTGTGAACTGCAAAACACAGTGCGACGCGTAAAATAGCGCCAGTGATAAACTTCACAAAACAGTGCGACGCGTAAAATAGCGAGTGTGAACGGCACAAAACAGTTCCACGCGTAAAATAGCGCGAGTGTGAAATGCACAAAACAGAGCGACGCGCAAAATAGCGCGAGTGATAAACTGCACAAAACATTGCGACGCGCAAAATACCGCGAGTGATAAACTGCACAAAATAGTACGATGCGCAAAATAGCACGAGTGTGAACCGCACAAAACAGAGCGAAGCGCAAAATGGCGCGAGTGATAAACTGCAAAAAATAGTGCGACGCGGAAAATAGCGCGTGTGTGAACCACACAAAACAGAGCGACGGCCAAAATAGTGCGAGTGATAAACTACACAAAACAGTGCGACGCGCAAAATAGCGCGACTGTGAACTGCAAAAAATAGTGCGACGCGCAAAATAACGCGAGTGATAAACTGCAGAAAACAGAGCGACGGGCACAATAGCGTGAGATAAACTGCACAAAACAGTGCGACACGCAAAATAGCGCGAGTGTGAACTGCAAAAAACAGTGCGACGCGCAAAATAGCGCGAGTGTGAACGGCACAAAATAGTTCGACGCGCAAAATAGCGCGAGTGTGAACTGCACAAAACAGTGCGACGCGCAAAATAGCGCGAGTGTGAACTGCACAAAACAGTGCGGCGCGCAAAATAGCGCGAGCGATAAACTGCAAAAAACAGTGCGACGCGCAAAATAGCACTATTGTGAACTGCACAAAACAATGCCACACGCCAAATAGCGCGAGTCTGAACTGCACAAAACAGTGGGACGCCCAAAATAGAGCGAGTGAAAAACTGCAAAAAACTGTACGACGCGCAAAATAGCGCGAGTGTGAACTGCACAAAACAGTGCGACGCACAAAATAGCGCGAGTGATAAACTGCACAAAACAGTGCGACGCGCAGAATAGCGCGAGTGATAAACTGCACAATATAGTGCGACACGGAAAATAGCGCGAGTGTCAACTGTACAAAACAGTGCGACGCGCAAAAGAACGCGAGTGATAAACTCCAAAAAACAGTGCGACGCGCAAAATAGCGCGAGTGATAAACTGCACAAAACAGTGCGACGCGCAAAATAGCGCGAGTGTGAACTGTACAAAACAGTGCGACGCGCAAAATAGCGCGAGGGTGAACTGCACAAAACAGTGCAGCACGCAAAATAGCGCGAGCGATAAACTGCAAAAAACAGTGCGACGCGCAAAATAGCGCAAGTGTGAACTGCACAAAACAGTGGGACGCGCAAAATTGCGCGAGTGATAAACTGCAAAAAACTGTGCGACGCGCAAAATAGCGCGAGTGTGAACTGCACAAAACAGTGCGACGCGCAAAATAGCGCGAGTGATTAACTGCACAAAACAGTGCGACGCGCATAATAGCGCGAGTGATAAACTGCACAATATAGTGCGACGCGCAAAATAGCGCGAGTGTCAGCTGTACAAAATAGTGCGACGCGCAAAATAGCGCGAGTGATAAACTCCAAAAAACAGTGCGACGCGCAAAATAGCGCGAGTGATAAACTGCACAAAACAGTGCGACGCGCAAAATAGCGCGAGTGTGAACTGTACAAAACAGTGCGACGCGCAAAATAGCGCGAGTGATAAACTGCACAAAACATTGCGTCGCGCAAAATAGCGCGAGTGATAAACTGCACAAAACAGTACGATGCGCAAAATAGCGCGAGTGTGAACTGCACAAAACAGTGCGAAGCGCAAAATAGCGCGAGTGATAAACTGCAAAAAACAGTGCGACACACAAAATAGAGCGTGTGTGAACCACACAAAACAGAGCAACGGGCAAAATAGCGTGTGTGATAAACTGCACAAAACAGTGCGACGCGCAAAATAGCGCGAGTGTGAACTGCAAAAAATAATGCGACGCGCAAAATAGCGCGAGTGATAAACTGCACAAAACAGAGCGACGGGCAAAATAGCGCGAGTGATAAACTGCACAAAGCAGTGTGTCGCGCAAAATAGCGTGAGTGTGAACTGCAAAAAACAGTGCGACGCGCAAAATAGCGCGAGTGATAAACTGCACAAAACAGAGCGACGCAAAAAATAGCGCGAGTGATAAACTGCACAAAACAGTGCGACGCGCAAAATAGCGCGAGTGTGAACGGCACAAAACAGTTTGACGCGCAAAATAGCGCGAGTGTGAACTGCACAAAACAGTGCGACGCGCAAAATAGCGCGAGTGTGAACTGCACAAAACAGTGCGGCGCGCAAAATAGCGCGAGCGATAAACTGTAAAAAATAGTGCGACGCTCAAAATAGCGCGATTGTGAACTGCGCAAAACAGTGCCACGCGCCAAATAGCGCGAGTGTGAACTGCACAAAATAGTAGGACGCGCAAAATAGCGCGAGTGATAAACTGCCAAAAACTATACGACGCGCAAAATAGCGCGAGTGTGAACTGCACAAAACAGTGTAACGCGAAAAATAGCGCGAGTGATAAACTGCATAAAACAGTGCGACGCGCAGAATAGCGCGAGTGATAAACTGCACAATATAGTGCAACGCACAAAATAGCGCGATGCACAAAATAGCGCGAGTGTCAACTGCACAAAACAGTGCGACGCGCAAAATACCACGAGTGTGAACTGTACAACATAGTGCGACGCGCAAAATAGCGCGAGTGATAAATTGCACAAAACAGTACGATGCGCAAAATAGCGCGAGTGTGAACTGCACAAAACAGTGCGAAGCGCAAAATAGCGCGAGTGATAAACTGCAACAAACAGTGCGATGCACAAAATAGAGCGTGTGTGAACCACACAAAACAGAGCGACGGGCAAAATAGCACGAGTGATAAACTGCACAAAACAGGGCGACGTGTAAAATAACGCGAGTGTGAACTGCAAAAAACAGGGCGACGCACAAAATAGCACGAGTGATAAACTGCAGAAAACGGAGCGACGGGCAAAATAGCGTGAGTGATAAACTGCACCAAACAGTGCGACGCGCAAAATAGCGCGAGTGTGAACTGCAAAAAACAGTGCGACGCGCAAAATAGCGCGAGTGATAAACTCCACAAAACAGACCGACGAGCAAAATAGCGCGAGTGATAAACTGCACAAAACAGTGCGACGCGCAAAATAGCGCGATTGTGAACTGCAAAAAACAGTGCGAAGCGCAAAATAGCGCAAGTGTGAATGGCACAAAATAGTTCGACGCGCAAAATAGCGCGACTGTGAACTGCACAAAACAGTGCGACGCGCAAAATAGTGCCAGTGTGAACTGCACAAAACAGTGCGGCGCGCAAAATAACGCGAGCGATAAACTGCAAAAAATAGTGCGACGCGCAAAACAGCGCGATTGTGAACTGCACAAAATAGTGCCACACACCAAATAGCGCGAGTGTGAACTGCACAAAATCGTGGGACGCGCAAAATAGCGAGAGTGATAAACTGCAAAAAACTGTGCGACGCGCAAAATAGCGCGAGTGTGAACTGCACAAATCAGTGCGACGCGCAGAATAGCGCGAGTGATAAACTGCACAATATAGTGCGACACGCAAAATAGCGCGAGTGATAAACTCCAAAAAACAGTGCGACGCGCAAAATAGCGCGAGTGATAAACTGCACAAAACAGTGCGACGCGCAAAATAGCCCGAGTGTGAACTGCACAAAACAGTGCGACGCGCAAACTAGCGCGAGTGATAAACTGCACAAAACAGTGCGACGCGTAGAATAGCGCAAGTGATAAAATGCACAAAACAGTGCGACGCGCAAAATAGCGCGAGTGTCAACTGTACAAAATAGTGCGACGCGCAAAATAGCGCGAGTGATAAACTGCACAAAACATTGCGACGCGCAAAATAGCGCGAGTGATAAACTGCACAAAATAGTACGATGCGCAAAATAGCGCGAGTGTGAACTGCACAAAACAGTGCGAAGCGCAAAATAGCGCGAGTGATAAACTGCAAAAAACAGTGCGACGCGCAAAATAGAGCGTGTGTGAACCACACAAAACAGAGCGACGGGCAAAATAGCGCGAGTGATAAACTGCACAAAACAGTGCGACGCGCAAAATAGCGCGATTGTGAACTGCAAAAAACAGTGCGAAGCGCAAAATAGCGCGAGTGTGAATGGCACAAAACAGTTCGACGCGCAAAATAGCGCGACTGTGAACTGCACAAAACAGTGCGACGCGCAAAATAGTGCCAGTGTGAACTGCACAAAACAGTGCGGCGCGCAAAATAACGCGAGCGATAAACTGCAAAAAACAGTGCGACGCGCAAAACAGCGCGATTGTGAACTGCACAAAATAGTGCCACACACCAAATAGCGCGAGTGTAAACTGCACAAAACAGTGGGACGCGCAAAATAGCGCGAGTGATAAACTGCAAAAAACTGTGTGACGCGCAAAATAGCGCGAGTGTGAACTGCACAAAACAGTGCGACGCGCAAAATAGCGCGAGTGATAAACTGCACAAAACAGTGCGACGCGCAGAATAGCGCGAGTGATAAACTGCACAAAATAGTGCGACGCGCAAAATAGCGCGAGTGATAAACTCCAAAAAACAGTGCGACGTGCAAAATAGCGCGAGTGATAAACTGCACAAAACAGTGCGACGCGCAAAATAGCGCGAGTGTGAACTGCACAAAACAGTGCGATGCGCAAAATAGCGCAAGTGATAAACTGCAGAAAACTGTGCAACGCGTAGAATAGCGCGAGTGATAAACTGCACAAAACAGTGCGACGCGCAAAATAGCGCGAGTGTCAACTGTACAAAACAGTACGACGCGCAAAATAGCATGAGTGATAAACTGCACCACATTGCGACGCGCAAAATAGCGCAAATGATAAACTGCACAAAATAGTACGATGTGCGAAATAGCGCGAGTGTGAACTGCACAAAACAGTGCGAAGCGCAAAATAGCGCGAGTGATAAACTGCAAAAAACAGTGCGACGCGCAAAATAGAGCGTGTGTGAACCACACAAAACAGAGCGACGGGCAAAATAGCGCGAGTGATAAACTGCACAAAACAGGGCGACGTGCAAAATAGCGCGAGTGTGAACTGCAAAAAATAGTGCGGCGCGCAAAATAGCACGAGTGATAAACGGCAGAAAACGGAGCTACGGGCAAAATAGCGTGAGTGATAAACTGCACCAAACAGTGCGACGCGCAAAATAGCGCGAGTGTGAACTGCAAAAAACAGTGCGACGCGCAAAATAGCGCGAGTGATAAACTGCACAAAACAGAGCGACGGGCAAAATAGCGCGAGTGATAAACTGCACAAAACAGTGCGACGCGCAAAATAGCGCGATTGTGAACTGCAAAAAACAGTGCGACGCGCAAAATAGCGCGAGTGTGAACGGCACAAAACAGTTCGACGCGCAAAATAGCGCGAGTGTGAACTGCACAAAACAGTGCGACGCGCAAAATAGCGCGAGGGTGAACTGCACAAAACAGTGCGGCGCGCAAAATAGCGCGAGCGATAAACTGCAAAAAACAGTGCGACGCGCAAAATAGCGCGATTGTGAACTGCACAAAACAGTGCCACACGCCAAATAGCGCGAGTGTGAACTGCACAAAACAGTGGGACGCGCAAAATAGCGCGAGTGATAAACTGCAAAAAACTGTGCGACGCGCAAAATAGCGCGAGTGTGAACTGCACAAAACAGTGCGACGCGCAAAATAGCGCGAGTGATAAACTGCACAAAACAGTGCGACGCGCAGAATAGCGCGAGTGATAAACTGCACAATATAGTGCGACGCGCAAAATAGCGCGAGTGTCAACTGTACAAAACAGTGCGACGCGCAAAATAGCGCGAGTGATAAACTCCAAAAAACAGTGCGACGCGCAAAATAGCGCGAGTGATAAACTGCACAAAACAGTGCGACGCGCAAAATAGCGCGAGTGATAAACTGCACAAACAGTACGATGCGCAAAATAGCGCGAGTGTGAACTGCACAAAACAGTGCGAAACGCAAAATAGCGCGAGTGATAAACTGCAAAAAACAGTGCGACGCGCAAAATAGAGCGTGTGTGAACCACACAAAACAGAGCGATGGGCAAAATAGCGCGAGTGATAAACAGCAGAAAACAAGTCGACGTGCAAAATAGCGCGAGTGTGAACTGCAAAAAACAGTGCGACACGCAAAATAGCACGAGTGATAAACTGCAGAAAACGGAGCGATGGGCAAAATAGCGTGAGTGATAAACTGCACCAAACAGTGTGACACGTAAAATAGCGCGAGTGCGAACTGCAAAAAACAGTGCGACGCGCAAAATAGCGCGAGTGATAAACTCCACAAAACAGAGTGACGGGCAAAATAGCGCGAGTGATAAACTGCACAAAATAGTGCGACACGCAAAATAGCGCGATTGTGAACTGCAAAAAACAGTGCGACGCGCAAAATAGCGCGAGTGTGAACGGCACAAAACAGTTCGACGCGCAAAAATAGCGGAGAGTGTGAACTGCACAAAACAGTGCAGGGCGCAAAATAGCGCGAGCGATAAACTGCAAAAAATAGTGCGACGCGCAAAATAGCGCGATTGTGAACTGCACAAAATAGTGCCCCACACCAAATAGCACGAGTGTGAACTGCACAAAACAGTGGGACGCGCAAAATAGCGCGAGTGATAAACTGCAAAAAACTGTGCGACGCGCAAAATAGCGCGAGTGTGAACTGCACAAAACAGTGCGACGCGCAAAATAGCGCGAGTGATAAACTGCACAAAACAGTGCGACGCGCAGAATAGCGCGAGTGATAAACTGCACAATATAGTGTGACGCGCAAAATAGCGCGTGTGATAAACTCCAAAAAACAGTGCGACGCGCAAAATAGCGCGAGTGATAAACTGCACAAAATTGTGCGACGCGCAAAATAACGCGAGTGTGAACTGTACAAAACAGTGCGACGCGCAAAATAGCGCGAGTGACAAATTGCACAAAACATTGCGGTGCAACGCGCAAAATAGCTGTAATAACCCACATTCATGTCTTAGTCATGCTTGCATGAATTTATATGATTTGCCATGTTAAGTGCGTTCATGAATTTTGTCTTGCTATGCTTAAGTATTGCTTGCTTTCTCTGTACCTTCTTTGTTGTCCCCAAGCCTAGGTCATGCCAAGCCTAGGTCATGTCAAGCCTAGGTCATGCCAAGCCTAGGTCATGTTAAGCCTAGGTCATGCAAGCCTAGGTCATGTCAAGCCTAGGTCATGTCAAGCCTAGGTCATGTCAAGCCTAGGTCATGCCAAGCCTAGGTCATGTTAAGCCTAGGTCATGCCAAGCCTAGGTCATGTTAAGCCTAGGTCATGCCAAGCTGAGGTCATCTTAAGCCTAGGACCATCTTGGAACCACCTTGGTTGACCTCCACCATCACCCTGGCATATTGGCCGAGATGTTATCATCTAGGCATCCGAGATCCTTAATCCTTGCACCTAGTGATCTTGTACTGGGACTGGAATGACCTAGACCGAGGTGTGGCACATCTAGGCCGAGGTGTGGCACAGCTTGGCCAAGTGTTATCCTTCTAGCCGAGATCATAGAGACCTTACTTGCCGAAGCCTATGTCCTTAGCCGAGATCATTGCTTGCCGGAGTCCCCTTGCCTTAGCTTGTTGCATACGCTTTGTCATAGTCATGTCTTGTCAATCTATCACCTTTTTGAGGAGAACCAACCAGCCGTTGCACACGTGTCCCGAGCTGAGTGTTAAATCAGCCGGCAGAGAGAGAAACCTATCATTTGTTATATCCTTGTTTTTGAAGAGGAGAGAGAAGCCTAGGAGAGAAGAGGAGTTTCTTATGGAGAGTAGATTTCCAAGCTTGATCCCTAGAGATCGAACCGTTAGATCCGTGTTCTAAGGTTAGATTCTTGATCTGCTCATGTCGTTCTTCATGATCATGTTATTGCATTGCATGATTGAATACGATTTGTAAGCCATGCATTGATTTAAAGTTCGGTTTTAGAAAGAGAAAGTGGTATTCATGTGTTCTTCAAGAAAAGTCATGTTTTGATCCAAGAGTTTGCACCAAGATCCATGTTTTCATGTTTTTTCATATGATCTTCAAGTATGGGTACCTAGGTCCATGTTTTCAAACTCATGCCATGAAATCCAGATTTTGTAACAAAGAAGTTATGATTTTAGCATTCATGTTCTTCATGTTCTTCATGTTTTTCAAGAGAGGGAAACAGATTTCCAGGCTTCATTTCCCTAGGTGTGATCACCGAGATCACTCTTGCCTAGATCACACACCTAGGCCAAGCATCGTATCTCACCTTGGCCTACCTTGCACGATCACTTACACGTTAGTTTATATCTTGCGTGCACACCTAGGCCGACATGGTACCCCTTTGCGGCACCTTGTAGCACCTCGGCAGGCAGCTGCACGCCGAAGCCTAGGTAACCACACCTCGGCCAAGAGGTGTGGGACCTCGGCCAAGACCTCCTGAGTTCACTCAGCTAGGCCACTTTTTCCTAGATCATTTCTGTGCATCCATTCCAGGACCTGGTTGGTACCCAGCATGTTTTCCCTAGGTCATTTCCAGCATGTTTTCCCTAGGTCATTTCCAGCATGTTTTCCCTAGATCATTTGCATGCATGTAAAGCTTGTTTTGAGAATGTGATTGCCATGTGATTGTAGGTCCTTGATCTTCGCTTTGAGCCTACACCCGAGAAGAACTATGTGAGTGGTATTTTAATAAAGCTATGTTATAACGTTTTCATAAAGGCTTTGCTTTGCTTTGTTTTGAAAGTATTTGTTAAGTATGAATGATTACCCTTATTTTATGTATCAAGTATAAGCTTTGTTTTGGATGACATTCTTGGAACCGTCCTTTCGTGTTAGGGGACGTTAAGCCTAAGTAACACCGGTCTTTCGTGTTAGGGGACGTTAAGCCCAAGTAACATAGTCCTTCCGTGCTAGGGGACTTTAAGCCCAGTAGCACCGTCCTTTCGTGTTAGGGGACGTTAAGCCCAAGTAACATAGTCCTTCCGTGCTAGGGGACTTTAAGCCCAAGTAGCATAGTCCTTTCGTGTTAGGGGACTTTAAGCCCAGGTAGCACCGTCCTTTCGTGCTAGGGGACTTTAAGCCCAGGTAGCACCGTCCTTTCGTGCTAGGGACGTTATGCCCAAGTAGCACCCTTGTTAAGATATCGGCACCGAAGGACTATGAACGGGTGTGCTCGATGCCGAGGTATGCTTTTGTTTTGCCGGGATGTGATCACCCACAAAGTACATGTTTAGATACAAGTTATGCCAAGTACATGTTTTGAACAAGCTATGATATATGTATTGTTTTGACAAGACCTCGGGAATCATTCATTAAACCCTTTATTACTTGTACCATTCACTGAGTATCCAAGCTCACCCTCTCTATATGTATGTAGGTAACAAGCAAGAAGTCGGCTACGCCGAGATTTGTGTGTTTTGCAAGATGTTTTGGATTCATGTTATGTCAGCAATCTTGAAGATTATGCTTCTTAGTTGCATTTCATGTATTTTGTAAATGTCGGCTTGAGAAGCCTTTTGATCGAGATGTAATATGTACTTTATTTTATTTGTATTCAAGTTGTAAGACTTTAATTAAGATGTATGCCATTTCATTTGACATAGGCACAGCTCTTAGGACTAGTTAGATTTACATATATTGCTTCGCACATGTA
>JAPPVO010000885.1:0-43431 GCA_030407325.1 Camellia japonica | reverse complement strand
AGAGGCATAGAGAGGTGACCTTGAGATAGAATCCCTCCGGGAGAAGATCTCCAGTGGGAAGGTTGAGAAGGGTTTGACTATGTATCCCGACCTGAATGTGAGATACCGAGACCGTCTGTTTGTGCCGGAGTCTTGCCGAGAGGAAGTACTCCGTGAGTTTCACCATTCACACCTTGCGGTGCATCCGGGAGGCATTAAGATGTATCGTGATTTGGGTTGCCAGTTTTAGTGGAGGGGTATGAAGAAAGATGTGACCGTTTTTGTATCTAAGTGCCTTACTTGTCAGCAAGTGAAGGCCGAGCATCAGAGGCCAGCGGGTTTGTTACAACCCTTGCCTATTGCCGAGTGGAAGTGGGAGCATGTCACGATGGACTTTGTTGTAGGTCTTCCGAGGACTCAACGGGGTAGTGATGCTATTTGGGTGGTTGTAGACCGGTTGACTAAGTCGGCACACTTCATTCCTATGCGCGTGAGAGATTCAGTAGATCATCTTGCCGACTTGTATGTTCGGGACATAGTGAGATTGCACGGGGTCCCAGTGTCGATTGTCTTAGATAGAGATCCTCGTTTTACTGCTAGGTTGTGGCAGAGTTTACAGAGTGCCTTGGGCACTAGGTTGACCTTTAGCACGGCTTATCATCATCAAACTGACAGGCAGTCCGAGCGTACTATTCAGATCCTTGAGGATATGCTTCGAGGCTGTGTCCTGGACTTTAGTGGGTCGGTGGAGAGGCACTTGCCCTTAGTGGAGTTTGCCTACAACAATAGTTTCCAATCTAGTATTGGCATGGCACCGTTTGAGGCCTTATATGGCCGACCGTGTAGATCTCCAGTGTGTTGGGCCGAGGTGGGTGATGCACCTTTGTTGGGCTTGAAGTTGGTGTGGGAAATGACGGAGAAAGTTGAGCTTATCCGTAAGAAACTTGTTACAGCCCAGAGTCGTCAAAAGAGTTATGCTGATCGTAGGAGGAGGCTTTTGGCATTTGAGGTGGGTGATCATGTCTTTCTGAAAATATCACCTAGGCAGGGTTTGATGAGATTTGGGAAGAGTGGGAAGTTGTCCCCTCGGTTTGTTGGTCCTTTTGAGATCCTTGAAAGGATTGGCGAGGTTGCCTACCGTTTAGCTTTACCGTCGCAGTTGTTCGGGGTGCATGCCGTGTTTCATGTTAGTATGCTTCGGAATTATGAGCCGGATCCATCGCATGTATTGGATTGGACCGATTTAGAGGTTGATGAGGATGCCTCGTATGAGGAGAGACCGGTGCGGGTCTTGGATAGACGGGATCAAGTCTTGCGATGCAAGACCATTCCCTTGGTAAAAGTTCTGTGGAAACATCATGGAGTGGAAGAAGCCACTTGGGAATGCGAGTTAGAAGTCCGTGAGAAATATCCGGACTTGTTTGTTAATGTATAATCATGTATTAGGAATCTTGTTTTGTTGATAAACTTTAAGAACATTGAATATGTCTTAAGTTGTAAAACATTGTATATGTTTCGGTTTATGGCAGTATTATGGAACATGCCTTGAAAATGGAAGTTTAATTTAACATTGTATATGTTGAATGTGTTGTGAGAATGCAAATATGTCGTTAACATTGAATATGTTATAGAATTGTGAAATATGATATTGAAACTTGTTGAAATTCAAAGGAATGCATGTTGATAATGCATGTTGAAAATAATATTGTAAATTGCCTCTTGAAAAGAGATGGGATGACCGGTAATGGATCAGGGTGTTGGATGTTGAATTGTAATATTGTTGAGAATTGAGAAATCACAATTTTGAAACTTATAACTAATTTCGGGGATGAAATTTTTTAAGGGAGGGAGGTTATAGCGATTCGGGGTTTTCCCCTTTATGTACAGTATTCCGGACTTAGGTTCCGTGGTGTTGGTTGTTGTTTATACCTTGTTTTCGTCCTTTAATTCTTTGTATTTGAGTTTTAGGATGTGTTGGGCAGGTTTGTAACAGGCTGGGTGTGTTTTGAAACAAATGGTTGTTGTCCAGATTTTGGTGTCTTCGCTTGAGCGAGGCTTTTGTCGCTCGAGCGAGCTCTTTGTTTTAGTTCCTTCGCTCGAGCCAGGGTTCCTTCGCTCGAGTGAGAGTTGAGTGGTGTGTCTGGTGGCTCGAGCGAGGAGTCTTGCGCTCGAGCTTGCGTCTGCATTTGGTTCTGGACCTGAAGGTTGCATTTCTTGGCTCGAGCTAGCTTTCCTTCGCTCGAGCGAGCGAGGACTATGTTTTGGGTTTCTTTGCTCGACCGAGCTTTTCTTCGCTCGAGCGTGCTTCTGGGTTGCAAACCTGAAGCTTCGAATTGTTGGCTCGAGCAAGGTTTCTTTGTGTCTGGTCACTCGAGCGACCACTTCTTCGCTCGAGCGATCCTCGATTATATCAGTTGGCAGTAGCGGGTTACACTTCACTTTTTCATCTTCTCTACACAAACCCTAGATCCGGCTGCTCTTCTCTCCCTATATACCTTCTCTCTAAGAATACACCTAGTTCTAGTGTGTTTCTATCCTAGTTCCTTTGTAAGAAAGGTGGAGCTTGGTGTGGGCTACATTTTGATCCGAAAATCTTTGAGTTTGGAGCATTTCGAGTTTCATCATCTTCTCCTTTGGGTCTCTTCTTTTGAGCTAGGGATAACCTACTCCTTTCTATGGGTTTTGACATAGATATTATGTATTTTGTATAAATGGTGGATTATGGTAATTTTGGGAAAGTTAGGGTTTGATTTGTAATTTATAAAAGAGGGATTTTGTGTTTTAAAGCTCCATGTGCATATAAGGCCTTGGGATTATGAGTTTGTGGGTTAAATTGGTGGAATTTGGTCATAAGATCAATATTTGAGAAAAAGGGAAAATGTCCTAATTAATGTGATAAATTAATTTGCATAATTAATTTGGGGAAATATGAAATTGAGTTGGAAACCATGAAATTGGGAAATTATGAGATTGAATGGTGTAGTTGGATTAATTAATCACTCGCTTATGAAAATGTTGAGATTTTATCTATTTGATAAATTTATTATCTGTTTAGAGATAACTGCTTTGAGCTATCGGTGGAGGATAGTTTTGATTGTTGTAGACACTGTATGTTGATTAGGGAAAACTAAAACTAATCACCTGGAATATGTCATTAAATATGACGGTTGGAATAATACATCGAATATGTGTATTGATTGATCATTGTATATGATAAGTGTTTAAATACATTGTATATGTATATTGTTTGGGAGGAGATAGGGGATGTACTCCATGATTTGAGAGGAGATAGGGGATGGACTCTCAAACCTGTTTGGGAGGAGATAGGGGATGGACTCCATTGATAACTAAGTTGGCCGGAGTGTCCAAGGTGAAAGTCCCGAAATCTTAATTGCATTTGCATAACGTAGATAAATGAAGTATGGAAGTGTTTTAATTTGAGTTGTAGTCTCATTTCAGTTGTGGGTAAAGAAAGTATTTTAATATGAGTTGTAGTCTCATTTAATTGTTTGGCCAGGTTCTGAGCCACGTTTATGAATTGAAAATTGGATAAATAAAGGAAAGTGGAATGAAATATGGACTAATTGTCATGGGACTGGACTGTGTTGTAAGTTGGTTTACAAGTGTTAGCCATTTATTAAATGCTAATGTCTTAGTTATTGCTCATATTTGGTTTAGTATATCTCTACTGGGCATTGGCTCACCCTTTATGGGACATCATTTTCAGGTTCAGGTGATATGCCACCTTCAAGGACGTAGCTTGGGAGGCTTGAGGCTAACAGATCTCTTTCTTTTTGTTGTTCTCTTTTTGGTAGTACATGTAAATTCAAGCATAGGGCTTAATGTGTATTTGAGTTAGTACTCTCTTTTTGTAACCAAGTATTGACTTGGAAAGTTGTAAGCCCGTAGGGCATTTACTTTTGTTGTCAACATGTAATACTTTTGTACTTAATACTCTGATGAATGGAATTATGCTTTATTCTCTTAAGTTTATGGATGTCATGAATGCATGATTTATGGGTTTATTTTGAGGGCGTTACAGTTTTTGTTGGCTATAATGGGTTGAGGTGATTAGGATTTTATTTGTTAGGTGTGTTTTGTCATAGCATTGCCAAAGGGGGAGATTGTTAGGTTTTTATTTTTAGCAATCCCGTTTGACAAAACTCTTTTCAGTTGTATTGATATTCGATCTTTTATTTCAGTGAGGCTTTGAGTTTTAGATACGAATCCAACCCGAATTGTGCCTTGTTTGGGAGTTGCATTTTTTCCACTCGAGCGGAATTTCCTGCGCTCGAGCTTCAGTCCACTTGAGCAGCCATTCTTGTGCTCGAGCGGAGATAGCGGAACTACTATAAATATGTATTTCTGTCAGATTTTAGGGTTATGGCTTCTAGATCTTCTTCTTGGATATTAGGGTTTATATCTGGGGCAATTTTGCTTGGTTTCTTTGATGTTTAATTGAGTATTCAACTCATGGTTTAAGAAGTATACATCAAAGGATTGTTTGTTTATTCAATACAAAAGAGAGTGTTGTTCTTCGGTGGATTCCATCAAATTCGAGCCTGAAACTTTGGTGGATTCTGGAGTGGCTCATCGTTGTGATTCGACATTGGTGTTGTGGATTCAATGTTGGGCAAGACAATTCCGAGGTAAAGACGGGGCTGGAAGAGACACATAAGGATCGATTCAATTCGGGCGTGGATTCGTTGGGTAATTGAGAGTACACTTGTGTAATTCCTTTATATCTTCCTAGTGGATTGTTTTGTGGTTGTTGCCCATGGTTCTTTATAACAATTGGAGGTGCTACAATTGTGGTTTTTCCACGTTAAATCGTTGTGTTGATTTGTTTTTGATTGTTTGATTGGAGTTGCTATTTACTCGTTAAAATTGATATACAATTACAAATCAATATCTAGGGGATTTCTAGAATTTTTCATGCTTTATTTCTTTTATTATTATTTAATCTAACTTCTAAAGCTTCAGAAAACTAAAAAGTTTAAAAATAAGAATAAAAAATAACAAAGAAAAAAAAAAAGGACAAAAAATGTCAAAGAAAAAACACCAACAATCCACCCCAAGATTGTAAAAAGTTATTGGATGGTTCAAAACCACGATCATTGTGATTAGTTGGTGGTCCGACGAATTGATAATATTGGCTTTATTTAGGAAGTTAGCTATTTAGTTTTTTTAGTTATTTTAATTTGGCTAAAATAGTTGTGTTTGAGAAGTTGATTGCTTTTTTTTATTTTTTTTTATTTTTTATAGTTGATCTGATGATTGTGAGAGAAAAAAAAAATAATTATTGATTAGATGTGACATTTTATCTTATTAGCTAGTTTAATATATTTTGTATTTTAATAAACTATTTTAGCCTAACCCTCCTCTCAAAAAATGACTATTTTGACACAATCCCTTTGTTAGAGAAAATGAGATAAGGTCACAAGATTATGTGCTAAATGAGGAGATACTCAAATCACCTGCAGTTCTAAAACACTCGATAATTTCTTCCGTCTCCGTGCCTATAATTTCACAGACGTTCTACAGGCCCACATTAAGTCAACCTTTCCACCCATCGTGCCTAATGCAAAGAAACTTTCCACCCACAACTGTGTTACGTGGACAGAAAGAACTGAACACAGAATCTATGGATAGTGATAGAGAAATCTAAAATTAGAACTCTAATATGAGCTCTAGTAATGTGTCAAATAAATAAATAATTAAATAAATATTGTTGGCTTTTTGGCTTTTGAAGGGTATTTTTATAAATGCGAGCGTGCCAGCAAGGATCAATCAGTCCTTACAGAAATTATAATTGCCAACCAATTATCAGACGATTGTGTTTTAGTTCTTTCAGCCTAAATGAAGAGGACTTTTACTGGTGGCTTGACTTAGGAGAAATTAAGCAAAATAACAGATAAATGACGAACAATTGAAGTATTTCATTAAGATGAAAACTTACAATGATCCAAACTCAGCCTCGTAGAGGTTTACAGCGACAATCTACTCGAAACTACTCCTATGAACGAAGTGCAGTGCAGGAATTTAAAGTGCAGGAAATGTAAAGACTGGAAATGTAAAACTAGAAAAGAAAATATGAAGTAAATGACTGGTTTGTTGGATCTGAGTCTGGGGGTTTTTTTCTGGGGGTTTCCCTACTATTTATACTCCTTAAGGATGACCATCGAACTGCACTTCAAACCGTCGAACTGCTCCTCCATGATTGCTTGATCATCCTGCCTTAGAAGTAGTTCCACTATGCCATTACTTGCAGTTAGGCTTCCTTCCTATATTTGAATTTGAATCTGAGTAACCGTTGAAGCCACATCACTTTGTGTCTCTTCGCTGATCCAATGCTACTCAGACCACGCAAGAACCAATATTAACCGTCACGTGTACGATCAGGATCGAAGACTTAAATGGTCTTCCTATATTACCCTTATTCTGCCACGTGTCGAACTGTAACTGGCTTTTACAAAATATGTAGCCAACATTACCCCCCCGCACTAACATACCCAATACTTGGTGATATTAGTGGATCAAAGCCTTTCCCGCACTTTTTGGAATGTGCATGGAGTCTATATTCTGGAAACACAACCGCCATCCATTGATGATTACTTGCATTAATTTCGTTTCCGACCTTTGGAACATTTCCACCACCTTAGTAATCGAACGGACTAAAATCTCTTTCATGACTGAACCAAACTTCTTCTCTATTGATCAAGTACATGAAGAGTCCATCTGATGATGTTGTTTTTCTCTCGAAAGAATTCCATGCATTCATTAGCCACCTTTACCCGCCTTTCCATATTCAGGTCATGGATGCCTTCGCAAATTACCAACCTTTGGATTACGAACATATTGCCTTTAATCCTTCGATTCAGAAAGTTGCAACATGGACATGGGAAATTCTTCTTCTGATTCACCTTGATTGTGAACAAACTGCCCTTAGTCTTTTGATTCAGAAGGTTGCAAATATGGACATAGGAGGCCCCTCTCCACAATCCTCTGCATGGGATAAGGCTGTGGTTTCAAATTCCTCGGGGCTTCAGACTGGTCAAGCTGGTCAGAACCTGAGGTCTGGGAATTAAGGGAGCGAATTAATCTCACTTTGTCGAATTCACCGACCGTTGAACTTTCCTTCTTATGCGCAAAGCTCGTGGTTTATCCTTACATGCCTATCGACTGTCGATGCAGTTTAGAGGACAATCTACTCGTGGCATGGTACACATCATCTATGCCTACAAAAATGGTACGATGTTCCTCGTCCAGAAGAGGCACAGGGGTATAACCCTTCATTTTTAGCCAGAAGGTGAAGTTCATCCTTCTGACTGGCTTGATTGTGTCAATGCTCCTCAATTTCTTCTTTCTTTCGAAATGGGGGCCTTTATACCTCCTCATTCGAAAAAACTTCCTGGATAGAGAAGTTGAGGCTTACCCTTTCTGCAGAGAAAGTTTTCCCTCCTTACGAGCCTCCACCTTCTCCTACTCCAGCTCAACAACGCAAGCCCAACTCCTGCTTGCAGCCTTTTCTCACCTACCCTTCAATGTTCTTGAGGAAGATGTTCCCCTTAAGAACTTTCGATGGGCTTGTAATATTCTGACTCGGGGCCACGTTCTTAACCCCATTGCTCAAGCAAAACTTCACACGTTTTTGGACCAACTTCCATCACTTCTCCATTGGCACCGCACTTCTTTGGCCACCACTCAATCCTTGGATTCAACTTTCATCGCTCCGAGTTCATTCTCAATATGAAGCAGAGAACCTCGTCGAAGAATACAAGACTTTCAAAATAAGGATTCTGCGTACTGGGATGATTTGGAAATGGATGAGTTGGAACAAGGACTAAGAGAAACGGCGTTCGAAATAAAGGCTGAGGAGCTTTTTTATGAAGTGAGAACACATCAACTCATGCAGCCAATGTTAGAAGAAATAGAGGATAGAATAAAGAAAGAACATAAATTCATTGATCATAGTTGGACTAAGTTTCATGATCTTGTTATTTATATCCATTCCCTATTTTTATGAGCTTGAGTTTGTACCCAAATAGGGTTATTCGATGCAATCACTTTTGCTTAAATATAATTAAGACTTTTCCTCTGTTCGCATTGTCTCTGTTTGCCTTTAAAAGCAAATTCAAGACTTTGAACTGAACAATCTCATCCTTCGAACCTGGACTCAATTGTCTTAAATGAAACACCGCAAAGAACCAATTATGAACTTTTCCAATTTATGGAATAAAGTTAATAGTTTTTGGCTGATTTTCAATCAGAATCAGTGTTTCGAATCTAGCAATCTTATACTTGCTTGTTTCAACCATAATCAACATCTGACCATGGTTAGTATGATCAATTTAGTTTTAAATTGACCATCTTTTGTTTCGAAACAACAGTTCATGCTGCTTTAGTTCCACATACAACTTTTCTGTGAACCAACCGTTGGTTTTGATGTTTCGAACACCAAATCCTATCCTTAAAGAGTCTCAAGTTTTGCCTCGAAGGACATTACCTTCGTTGAGAAACCTAAAACAGGTCTTTAGACCTTTCGGAGTAAAACAAACACTTGAGTATTCTTATATATATATATATTTTTAGTATGAAATGTGCTTCGAAGCCGGCTTCTCCGTTTCGAAGCAGTTGTTTTTTGGCTTTTGGCGCCAAAATTTGGCTTTGAAGCCAAATTTTTTACTTCGAAGCTAACCTCAATATCTGGGCTGTGTTTTTCCCTCCAAAAGTATCAATATTGAAGGAAACTCTTCGTATTCGTACTTCTAGTACTTAACGACTTACGCAATATATTTTTCAGACACAAAAGCTTTTAAACACCCCTTTATTTCGTGCTCTGAAATCACTTGCTCTTTTAACACACAAACCCTACCGATCTTCTGTTAACCCTCTCTTCCTTGCTACTTGCTATCAATGGATCCTTCCTCGCTGAAAGTGCTCGCTGGCGACCGTATCAGCCCTACCATGGCTTTGAAGAAATGCATTGATGAAGAAATTGCCAAGCTCAACAACTGTGGGTCAAGCGCCATAGATGGACGTCTCTTTGTTCCTCGCCACAGCAACCAACAAGAGTACGTCCTAGGTCCCATCTTTCGGGAGGCCCCTGACCAACTCCCAGCTTTATACCCTCGTTTGGAGGATCTTTCTTCTCTACGAAGGAGGGCTTGACTGGAGCAATTGGAGAATGACCCGGCCTCATCGCTGCTGGCCGACATTGAGAACCGAATGGGAGGAATGGTATGACAGGGTTGTGCCTGCGAGAGAAGATGACCTACAGGAGCTCTGCATCCTCGACGCTCTTCATTTTTCCAGGTTCATCATTCCTGAGGACCCCTTTTTAATTCTTGCTGCTCTATGTTTTTGGAATATGGCTTTTAATTTCTTCCAATTTCGGTGCGGCATGATGGCCCCCGTTCTTGATATTTGCCATCTTTTAGGGCTTTCACCCTGGCTCTCCTTTTACTCCCAACTACCCGGACCTCCCTATCAAATTTTCCCTTCCAGCCTTAAACTCTTCTTACAGTGACTTCGTAAAGGCTGAAAATAAAAGAGAAGGCCTCGTGAGAGACAGAGAACTATTTTCCTTCATTTTATACTGGTTGTGCAAATTTCTCTTTTGCACCTCATCTCAGAGGATTATGCTGAGTTCGCTCCACTTGCGAAGGCACTTGCCTTGAAAAAACACATAGCTCTTGCCCCTTATCTTTTAGGTCATGTCTACAGAGCTTGCTCCTAATTTTGCGAAAAACCTCTTGATGTTAACCAAGGAGGTCCCTCTGGGTGCTCCAACTCTGGCTCTTCGCCTATTTCACTGACCTACATCCCAAATGCTAAAATTCCTTGTTCAGGATCCTAGTACTTATGGGGAAAAGTATGCTAGGATTGCTCTCTATCTTGCTTCTTTGCTTATTACCTTACCTTCTTTCACCCTCTCTATTTCTCTCATCTGCCACTTTCTTTTGTCCTTTTAATGCCACTAAAGGACCTGCCTGGCTACAAACCTTTTTGGCTGATAAGGAGTGTTCCACTTCACCACACGAAGATATGTGGGCTTCAATTTTGCTACCGAGGGAGTTGTTCATTGGCACTTTAAACCCTCGAGCTTACAAATGCATATCTGAGGTGTACTGCCCTTCTCAGTTCGCCAGACAATTTGGGCTTACTCAAGGGATACCTATTCCACTTTGTAGTCTCTCGAATGTCCACCTCACGGCTAGAGACCTGAGAATATCCAAATCCAAGCTAGAAGCGGCAACATTAAATTGCTGAAGGAATTGAGTGAATTCAATTTGTCCCCTTTCTTCCTTCTGGCTTAGTCTTGAAAAGATTCCAGAACTGGTGGACAGCCAATATGGAAGTGCGGCTATCTGCTCATCCTCATGACTTACTGATAGGGCTAGGAGTGCCTTCGAAGACCAAATCAACAACAGTTGAGAACATTCCCTCCCTTTCTACAGCTACCACAACTTCTCCTGCAGCCTCATCCCCTCCAGCTAGAGTTACCAGAGCTGCTTCAAAGAAGGGTAAGTATTTTCAAGTTCTTCTTTTTTTTTTTTCTTTTGAATCTTTTGTTTGTTTCCCTTACACTCATGTTCTTTGGTGCAGGGTCCCCACAAGAAAAATCCCCCAAGAGAGCTGAAACTTTAGCTACTCTTAAAGAGAGACAACAACAGAAACAGAAAAGGAAGCTAATCCTTCCTCCTGAGGAATCTGAATCTCAGGCAGAAGAGAGAGAGGTTGAGCAAGAACAAGAAGTACCTTTGCAAAGAACAAAGAGACAAAAGGTGGCTGTCTCCTCGTCCGATATAATCGAAAATCCTATTCACGAGGCAACTACCACAATAGTGGAGAAAGAACTTACCTCTGAAGAATCTGAACCCCAGGTTGAAGAAAGGGGGTTGAAAAGGAGCCGGTAGTATCACTGCCAAGAAGGAAGAGAAAGAAAGTGACTGTTCCTGCTACTACTTGGTTGAAGACCCTATTCATGAAGCAGCTGCCAAGGCAGTAGAGCAGGAACATTCCAAAGCCATGATTGTCTTCGAGAGGGCTGAGAAGAGACGGCAGCAACAATTTCTAAGAGAGGAAGCTGCTGCTGCTGATGCATTACAAAGGGAAACGGCAAGAAGGCAACAAACTGCCGAACATTATTCCATTCGCAGCTCTCCCATTATTTCTGAAACAAGTAACTTCTTTCATGCTTCTACTGTTTTTCCCTTGTCAGCTTTTGATATTGAAGTTTGACCTTACTTTACATCTCTTTCTCTTGCAGCAACAACTACTGCGTTTATCTTTCCCATGAGGCCTCCCTCAATTTCAGTTGAAGTTGATCAAATGCAGAATGTCAGGGTTATTCAAATCGTACTCCCACTTCCAAGGCCTACATTCGATGTACCTTCTTTGAGCCCCAGTATTCCTGCATCTCTTCTTCTTGGCCTAGAGCCATACCTCCCTTTCTTGACCTTTGACCTACCTCAGTCAACTGCTACTCCATCTCTAATGGCAGTTGATTCTCCTACAGAGGGTGCTGGTAGTTCTCCAACTCATAGTTCATTACCTTTACTTACTTCCAGCCCTTCTTCACTTGATTCATTGGTGGCTGAGACCATAGAGACTGCCAAAGATGCTCTATCCACTTCTTCTATCCCTATGCAGTCCTTTATGCCTTCCACCACAACTCTCTCTGCACTCCTTATGTCTACGGATGAGGTAGACATCTTCGAAGCCAGACTAGCTAGTCTCTTCGACATACCTCTACCTCTCCAACATTGAATGTTGAAGCTGAGCCATTAGTTTTGGCTGACTCCTTGCTGGAAATTTTTGAGAGCTCTTCTTCTTCCAGCAGCAAGCCTTCTGCACCTTTGATAGACCTAGACATGCCTGGAACTGTTGATTTCTTTTCGAGGATCCCTTCGAGGCTCTACAAAGGCCTATAATCAGAAATGGGTTCCTCCAATGCTGCAAAATTGCTGAGCAGTCTGGCATGAATGTTTCAAGTCATCTATCTCAGGCAGCAGCTACTGTCGATTTTTACATTAGCATTTGTCAGGCTGCCAAGGCTGAGGATGAGAAATTGGCTGGCGACCAGAGTTTTGTTTCCCACGTACATACTGAAGTGTCAAAGCTTAAGGAACAACACTCCTCCCTCCCACTTTCGAGTCCAGTTGCTGGAGAGGAAAGCTCAACTTGAAGAGGAGCTATCTGCAGTGAATCAGGCCTTAGTCCGAACTGACACTAAACTGCAAATTACCAACCAAGGACTGGCTGATCGAAAGGAAGAGATGGCTGCAGCTATTCAACTTTTTCAGCATTTACCAATAGGAAATCTGTTGTACAAAAACAATTAAGACACTGTAATGATTTTGGGCCAATTTGTGGCAAAATGTACTTAATTCTTTATGAAAAAACAAATTTTTGTCTATCATTTAGCAGTCTTATGTTCTTGTACTTGTGTTTATTTTATTCCTTGTGTTTCCCAAATGGTTGGAAAATAAGGCTTCAAATATCTGCCATTAATCTTTTTGGGATGTAATACCCATTCAAATTTCTCAAATGGTATGCTCCAAAAGGCAGAACTCTATGAATTTGATATGGTCCTTCCCAGTTAGGTGACCATTTGCCAAACTTATGGCTTTTAATTCCTATTGGGAGTATTGTTTTCCATACCAAATCACCTTCATCAAAGCCAATGTGTTTGACTTTCTTATTATAATTCTTGGCTGCTTTCTTCTTTTGGAAAGAATGCTATTTAATGCCAAAATTCTGGCTTCATCTATGCCTTCTAATCCAAGCACATACTTGATGGTATTGCTCAGGATCTAACTGATCTTGGCATCTTACCCTCAAAGATTTAACATTAATTTCCACAGGTAACACTGCATCATGCCCATATACTAAGGCATAAGGAGTGACTCCTGTGCTTGACCTTGGGGAAGTTCTGTAAGCCCACAAAACATCCAACAAAGGTTATGCCAATCCCTAGTTATCTCCACAACCTTTTGTATTCCTTTTTCAAGGACTTATTGGATGATTCAGCTTGACCATTGGCTTGTGCATAATAGGGTGTGGAATTAACAAGGCTAATTCCAAACTCTGCCACAAAGACTTCACCATTTTCCCATCGAACACAGTCCCATTATCCACAGTTATGTTTGTGGGATGCCAAATCTATGGATCAAATCTTTAATGAACCCAATGACCTCTGTCTGGTCTACAGCCTTGTATGGCTTGGCTTCGACCCACTTAGTGAAGTAATCAGTGGCCACTAGAATGAAACAATGATGCTTCGAAGAAGGTGGGTGTATTTTTCCCATCATATCCATGGCCCATCCTCTGAATGGCCAAGGCTTCACTACTGCATGTAGGTCAGTTATGGGCACATGCCTTATTGTGCCATGCTTTTGGCATGCCTGGCAACCCTTTGCATATTCTGCAGTCTTTAAGGATAGTTGGCCAATAGTAGGAATGCCTTCGAAGCAACCATCTCATCTTCACACCAGGCTGATGAGCACCACAGATGCCTTCATGAACCTCAGCCATAGCTGTTAATGCTTCTTTTGGGCCTAAACATTCCAGCAATAAGCCATCTCCCCCCTTTTGTAGAGAGCATTACCATATATCATATATTGCATAGACTGCAATTTATTTTCCTGCTGGCCTTCGAAGATGGACCAGCCAAGTACTGCATTATTGGATGCCTCCAATCTTGTTCTTGTAAGTCATTATGATTGACTTCCAAGACCACATTCCTTTTATTCAAAGGTGGTATCAATTTTGATATGTTGTTTGGCTTATGTCCCTTTGGGCATTATCCCTTCTCTTGAAGTTCGAAGCTTTCTGAGCCACATCATTAGCTCTATTATTCAAGAATCTTGGAACATGAGTTACATTTGCTATTTGAAATTGAGAAAGCAGATGTAATGCAACAACATAGTATGGTAAAATGCTTATGCTTTGACACTTGAAAATCCCTTTCACTTGGTTAACCACCAATTGAGAATCTCCAAATATGTCAACTGCATGACTTGTAATCCAATAAGAATTTCTAGTCCCACTATTAAGGCTTCATATTCAGCCTGGTTATTGGAACAGGTAGCTTCATCCACTCTGAAACCATGTGTGGTTTCTACCCCTTGTGGAGACTTAATCACAATACCAATTCCAGTTAAGCCATTGGCTTTCGACCCATCGAACCACATCTGCCATGGCTCAACACTAGCCATACCAAGTTCCATTATCTCTTGGCTCTCTGTTTGAGATGGATGGTCTGCCAGAAAATTGGCTAAAACTTGCCCTTTTACTGCCCTTTGAGGGACATATTCTAGATGAAATTCTGATAAGGCTAGTATCCACTTGCCAATTCTTCCCCTCAACATAGGTCTAGATAACATGTACTTAACCAAATCTGTGGTTGCAATTACCAAGACAGTTGTAGGTAAAAGATAGTATCTTAATTTCATTGCAGCAAAATACAAAGCAAGACACAGCTTTTCAACAGCTGAATATTTACATTCACAAGAATTTAAAAACCTACTAAGGTAATAAACAGCTTGCTCCTTGCCTTCTTCATTATCTTGGGCCAAGAAAGCTCCCAATGAATCTTCTGCTGCAGCTATGTACAACTTCAAGGGCTTATCACCCTTTGGTGGCATCAGCACTGGAGGGTTGGCCAAGTAGGCTTTGATACCTTCGAAAGCAATTTGATGCTCTGCTGTCCACACAAATTCCTCTTCATCTTTCAGCCTTAACAAGGAAGAAAATACTTTAGTTTTCCCTGCAGTGTTAGAAATGAACCTTCGAAGAAAGTTAACCTGTCCAAGGAACCTTTGTAATTCTTTCTTACTTGATGGAGGCCTGGCTTCAATGATGGCTTTGGCTTTATTCTGGTCAATCTGTATTCCTTTCTTGTGTACCACATAACCCAAGAAGTTTCCAGATGATACGCCAAAAGCACACTTAAGAGGATTGAGCTTCAATTGAACTTTCTCATTCTTTCAAAGGCTGCTTCTAAAGAAACAGATGCTCCTCCATGGATGGGATTTACTACAATGTCATCAATATAACACTCTAAATACCCTCCAATGAGGTCATGAAAGATAGTGTTCATAGCCCTCTGATATGTAGCCCCAGCATTCTTCAGGCCAAATGGCATTTTAACCCATTCGAAGGTGCCAATATTTCCAGGACATCTGAATGCTGTCTTGTGGATCCTCCT
This sequence comes from Camellia japonica, assembly GCA_030407325.1. Lineage (NCBI taxonomy): Eukaryota > Viridiplantae > Streptophyta > Magnoliopsida > Ericales > Theaceae > Camellia > Camellia japonica. The sequence continues at coordinate 28,238 of JAPPVO010000885.1, read as the reverse complement.
CCGCAATGCAGATTGGTTATAACCAGAGTGCCCATCCATCATTGATAAAACTTGATGCCCTGCTGAACTGTCTACCAACAGATCCACTATAGGCATAGGGTACTCATCTTTTGGAGTTGCTAGATTTAAGTTTCTGAAATCAATGCATACCCTCATTTTACCATTCTTCTTACTACAGGCACAATATTAGATAGCCATTCAACATACCTGGCTGTCCTAATAAAGCCTGCCTTGAGTAGTCTAAGAATCTCTTCCTTGACTTTCTGAATTACTTCTGGACTCATTCTTCTTGGTTTCTGCTTGTATGGCTTGAAATTAGGCTTCATAGGGAGCCTATGTTCCACTAATGACCTATCCAATCCTGGTAGTTCATTATAAGACCATGCAAAGCAATCTTTATATTTCTTTAGAACAACCAAACTGGTCCCTGTCCAGATCATTCAAACAAGCACTTATATAGGTGGGCTGTTGCATAGAACCTTCCCCTAAATTTACTTCTTCTAAGGGGTCTTGTGTCTGAGAACTTATTGAAGCTTCTTCCTTGGTTTCTTCTACCTTCGAAGCAACCTTCTCGCTTTGTTCTGCTCCCAGGTTCTTTAGTTCAACATCTTTGCCCTCCTCCTCATAGACAAAATCTGTCCATAAGGCATCCTCTTCCTGTATCTCCTGGACTTTTGTTTCAATGTCCAATGCACAGTATTTACCAAGGGTCAAAATTCTGACCTGTTGCTGCTCTGTTTGCAGCCAATTATCATGGCTTCTCTCTCTTGCTCCTGTACTTTCTGGACTATTGATTTTACATCCAATGTTGAGAATTTAATTAGAGCCAAAGACTTGGCTTCTTGTTCTTCATCTCTTTGCCTACAACCAGGCATCATTGTCATCCTTAACGACAATCTCTTCATCAGCACTTCTTGGACTAAGTGCTTCAGGTGTGTCACTTCCTCATCAGCCGTCACTTCGGCTGAGCCATCAGCTTTCCTCAGTATACTGAGTGGTGTCACTCCCTCAATATACAACTTGGCCTCTGCAAAGTCTGCACAGGCTATGAAGGGTTGAGGATCTGCATCAATTTCCTCTGTCTCTCCATTGCCTAAGGCCATCATAATTTTCTGATGCAAAGAGGAAGGCACACATTTGTTAGTGTGGATCCAATCTCTCCCAAGTAAAGCATTGTATTTAGCATTACTGTCGATTACGAAGAATGCTGTCATGCAGTCCCTGGTTCCCACACTCAAGTTAATGGGTAGAATCCCTGAGCCATCTGTTTGTCTCCAGCAAAGCCAGCGATGGTTGTGCTGGTTGGGATCAACCTGGGATTCTTTTTCCCTAGTTTCTTCAAAGAAGATTTCGGTAGTAAGTTCACTGCTGCCCATTGTCTATCAGGACTCGGTTCAGTTGTATCCCATCGAAGAAAGCCTTGATGTACAAAGGCTTGACATGTTGTGTCATAGAATTCGAGGGATACTCAAAAGGATACGAGAGGTTAATGCTCACCTCTTCTTCACTCTCATATTCAGTTTCCATTGGGGTAGCCATTCCAGGAATCATCTTGTACCATACTTACTTGTGAGTCTTCACTAGAGACAGGAATAGGATCCATGTCTTGGTCATCTTGGTCCTCATCTCCAGCCTGGAACTCATGAGGCAGTATGTGTACCATATTGACTGATACTGGAGGAAATGAGCCAAATTGGATGGCTGGCTGTACCTGCTTCCTCCCTTGGCCACCTTGTTCAGTTACTTCAGCAGCATCCTCCATGCTGCACTCTGGCACTTCGTTGTTAACTGATTCCTTCGAAGGATCTTTCTCAACTGGTTTTTCAACCAAAAATGTTTGCTCAGCCATGAAGGCTTCGAACATTTCTTCCTCCACCATTTCTTTCTTTTGGCTTATGCCAATTTCTTCTTCTGTCTCGCTATCACTTCCATCAGAGCTTTCTCCAATCCTGCTAAGCTAGACTTCTCTCTGGCTTTTAGTTCAGAATGAACCTTGGCCAACTGTTCTCTGCTGCAACCCTTTGCTTTGTAGAGTTGGCTTTGGAGTATGGTCTGACTTTGGAGTCTTCTTTCCTTCTGTCTGGACCAATGAAGAGCTCTCTCCATTTTCTTTCATATCTTCTGGTACTGAGTGTACCTGCGCTGAATCTTTCTCCTTTGTGATCTCGAAATGACTGGACCATATCTGGTTCCTTTGTCTTTGGGTGTTTAAGCAATACCCAATTGTTCGGAGCCACCAAAGGAGGCTTGACCATCCTGCCTTGGTTCCAACATCTCTCTGAGGCACTTCCCTAGGTTTGTTTTGCATTACAAACCAGTGGACTCCAGGTACCCACGAACTTACTGACTCAGATGTTGAACTGCTTTTTTCTACCTTCGAAGCCATCTTCGAAGCTGGCTGTGAAGGTAAGTGCTTGGCTCTGACCTCATGTTTCGAGCCTGATTCAGACCTTCGATGAAGGTAGCCACTTTCTGTCTGCTGTGAGGTGGTCTAGGGGCCAATCTCTGGCTTTGATCCCATGAACTGAGCCTCTCCAGTCTTCTTTCAGAATGACTGCTCTCCATTCTGTAATAGTTAGGTGGCCTGGATTCATATAAGGGCCTCTTGCCTTTAGCATGCATTCTGTCCATGCAGGCTCAACCACTAATGGTCGCTGCCTATCACTAGCCGGATACGGCCTTTTGTTGTAAGCATTGGTTGATTTAGGACGTCTCTGAACATCCCTGTAGTATTGCTTCCCATCAATTGGAAGCCCCTTCAACCATTTATAACTCAGTCTGCACCTGGGACACATCCTTTGCATTACTGCTGCCTCTAAGGAATCATCATCCAGTGATTCTTCATCAGAGTGTTCCCTGGTGTGAGAAACCTTGTCCAATAACTGGTGGGTTTCTAGTGTCCTTCTTGATGTTGTCTGGTTAGCAACATGCATCTGCACATTGACTTCTTCCCAATTCTGTCAAGGACAAGTTCTGGAAGTCTGACGTAATGACATTGGCTGCCGCTCTCCAACTTCTGGAAATGGATTACTGTCGATCCCCATGGCCTTTTCTGTTTTGGCTGGGAACTTCAAACTTCCTTTCCGAATTTGTTCTTGGATCCTGTCTCGAAAAACAATGCAGTTTTTAGTCGAGTGAGACCAAGAGTTATGCCATTTACAATATACTTTTCCCTTAAGTTCATCTGGAGATGGCAGTTTTACTCCTTTAGGTAACTTAAGGAATTGGCCGCAAGCAAATGATCAAAAATGTCATCTGCTTTTGTTAAATCGAAAGAGTACTTTCTGTGAAAGTCTTTCTTTTTAAACTGCTGGTCAATTGTTGTATCCTTATGAATTAATGCCTCACAGATCACAGGTTCTTTGCCCACAATCTCTGCTGCATCGATCTCATAATTAGGATCTCTATAATATGTCTTGTACGATGCATTATTTCGATCTTGTTCCTCCTCTAGTAATGCTTCATATCTAGACACCTTATAGGTTAGTTCCACCAAATCTCTGAATTCAGTTGAGTCAAACTTCTTTCGAAGCCTGAACTCTAGCCATTTTGAGCCAATCTTACGAATTCTGGCTCTGGCAGGATGACTCTACATTTATTTCGAGCCCTTTTAAATCTGGCAATAAACTGAGTAGCCTTTTCTTCAGGCCTTTGACTCAATCTAGCCAAGTCTGCCAAACCTCTGGCTCCGATTGGAAGAATTGGGCATGAAATGCCTTTTCCATTTGTTGCCAATTTTGAATGGAGCCAGGTGTAAGGTTGATGTACCATACAAATACTCCCCCAGTTAGAGAATTTGGGAATAATCTCAGTTTCATATAGTCATGATTAGTAAATTCACCGCATTGAGCAGCAAACCTAGCAATATGCTCTACTGTTGATTGATTTCCAGTCCCAGAAAAGGGTAAAATCTGGTATCCTGAACCCCCTTGGGTATTCATGTACCCTATCTACCCATTCTGGGTATGGTTTTCTGTATACAGGAGTCTGGACCCCCCGAGCCATCGGTCCACACATCTCCCTAACAATATCAGCAATTTGGTCCCTAGGGACCATATTTTGTGCCTGCTGAACCACTACTGGAGGGACAAACACAGGATTTGGTGGACAAACTTGTGCTTGTGGTCCTCTTGGTCCATAAGGTGGTACATTTGGGACTGGTTGCCCTGTGGTGCAGGTTGCTGTTGGGGGTGTGGGTAACCCCTTTGAGCCTGTCCTGCGAAAGGACCTGCGAAAGGTGCTGGAACAGGTGTTGTGTCCCTTCCATTTGCAGGAACCTTCCAACCCCCCGGGTATAAATTCGAATAAGGGATTATTATACCCCCTAGTGCCAGGTATGGCTTCGAACATGGGATTTGTAACCATTCTTACGCCAGTTTCTTGTACTTGACCAGATCCACCAACTTGTGTGGCTTCATTGTTGAGTACTGAGGCATTTTGGCCTGCTATAGGCCTCGAAATGGGTTCATACCAAGACTGAGGTGATGGTCTTTCATAGTTCTGATTACTAGTTTGACCATTAGAATGTCCATTAACTTGCATAGGCTGTTTATCTCTAGCCAATCTTTGCTGAGGGACATTTAAAACTTCCTCTGTGTGTCTTGTGTTTGTTGGTTGGTGGTTATTCATTCGATCCAAAAAGGATGTTGCCCACCTTTCCATTGTGTTCATTAATTGTTGTCCCATAGCATCTACTAGGCCATCCCATGGATTTGTTGGCTGAGTAGATGGAACAGTGGATGGTCCAATTCCTTGGTTTCGTCCAATATTATGAACATATGGTTCTTGTCCCGAAGTACTGGTCTGTTCGACCATAGGTTCTGATAACATGGGAGTTTCCACAGGATGTGTTACCACATTATCCTCTGGATTAGGTATTTCTACCTCTCCTTCTACGCCTTCTTCCAAGCGTTCATTTTCTCCTTGTCTTCTTCGTCTAGCCATTTTAACAGTCCCACTGGGCGTGCCAAAAATATATGTTGGCTTTTTGGCTTTCGAAGGGTATTTTTGTAAATGCGAGCGTGCCAGCAAGGATCAATCAGTCCTTACAGAAATTATAATTGCCAACCAATTATCAGACGATTGTGTTTTAGTTCTTTCAGCCTCAATGAAGAGGACTTTTACTGGTGGCTTGACTTAGGAGAAATTAAGCAAAATAACAGTTAAATGACGAACAATTGAAGTATTTCATTAAGATGAAAACTTACAATGATCCAAACTCAGCCTCGTAGAGGTTTACAGCGACAATCTACTTGAAACTACTCCTATGAACGAAGTGCAGTGCAGGAATTTAAAGTGCAGGAATGTAAAGAACAGGTATTTAAAGTGCAGGAATGTAAAGACTGGAAATGTAAAACTGGAAAAGAAAATATGAAGTAAATGACTGGTTTGTTGGATCTGAGTCTGGGGTTTTTTCTGGGGTTCCCTGCTATTTATACTCCTCAAGGATGACCATCGAACTGCACTTCAAACCGTCGAACTGCTCCTCCATGATTGCTTGATCATGCTGCCTTAGAAGTAGTTCCACTATGCCATTACTTGCAGTTGGCTTCCCTCCTATATTTGAATTTGAATGTGAGTAACCGTTGAAGCCACGTCACCTTGTATCTCTTTACTGATCCAATGCTACTCAGACACGCAAGAGAACCAATATTAACTGCCACGTGTACGATCAGGATCGAAGACTTAAAGTCTTCCTATATTACCCTTATTCTGCACGTGTCGAATTGTAACTTGGCTTTTACAAAATATGTAGCCAACAAATATCAAGCCAAATATATACATCATCATATAGGACTTACTATTAGAACTTTATTAGAACTCCGAACATGATTGCAGAATCCATATACATACACAATGACTTTTTCTTCCACCCATGGTTGCCAAATGAAGAGAACCTAGGAGTCTCTGGCTGAAAAGCTGTCAACATTAAAATCAATTTCTACCACTGAAAAGAAGTCATTGAGGATTGTTTTGAGAAATTGGTTAAAATTAGTTTATTTTGGCTTTTTTTGATTTTTTTAAATATATAAAAAAATAGAAAGGTGATATGACTCAAATAGGTTAAAAGTTAAAATTTAATTTTTAACTATATTCCTAAATTATGCCAATCAAGAGGCCCATATGAATGATATTCTACTTGTGGTTCAAGTTCAAGTGATTACAAAAATTCAGAAGAGACGGAATTTCTACTAATATAGCAGCTGTAGGGCCACTGGATTTAAAGTTGTGTTTGGTACAAAATTTGAGAAAAAATTTGTGAAATAAAAATTATTAATCTAAACATTTCCAAATATGAGAGTCAACATAGAAATGGATACACTGTATTGTATTCCAATACAATATATAAGAATTTTAAGAATCAAACTCTTTCGTTTCTAAACGTAAAAATTTTATTGTAAAAATTATTTATAGTCAATAATCAAAGGATTGCGAGAGACATCTCCCTTTTCTTCTTAATCATCCGTTATTTCCTCAAAAAATATTTATCAATAAAAAACCTGAAATATCAAATTATCTTAAAATAATAATTTTCTTATATTTAATTTTTGTTAAAAATTAATATGCTACTAATTGTGTCAGTGAGAGAATTGATAGGCTGATGGTGATAGTTGTAGTAATGGTGGTAGAGTGGTAAAGGTGGTGGAGTTTGTAGTGGTAGCAATAGTGATAGTGATGATGGTGGAGGTGATAATCACTACAAGATTTTAAATAATTTTCTTATATTTAATTTTTGTTAAAAATTAATATGCTACTAATTGTATCAGTGAGAAAATTGATAGGCTGATGGTGATAGTTGTAGTAATGGTGGTGGAGTGGTAAAGGTGGTGGAGTTTGTAGTGGTGCAATAGTGATAGTGATGATGGTGGAGGTGATAATCACTACAAGATTTGAAAGACAAAAATATAGTGAGAATAAGTTTTTAGGGATAAAATATTTTTATTAGTAAAAGTGCAATTATTATATTTTTAGCGACGAAATTTGAACATTAGTGACGCGTCATTATAATTTTGAGATCAAAATTTTTGTTTGTATTTTATTAGTGACATTTTCAAATTTTGTTATTGAAAGTCTTTTTTTTTTTTTTTTTTTTAAACTTTTCCGGACATTTTAGCGATTATCCTCACTATGACAAATATTGGTCTCTAAATATTTTTACAACTAAATTTTCACTTTTAGAGATAAAAAACTTTAGTTACTAAAACTCTTATATTGTAATGAGTGTTGATAAGGCTTTGGTTCAATTTTTTTTTTCAACATTTCAGAAGTGTAGAACATTTGTCACACAAACAAATTTCTTTTCGGTTGATTTTTGTTTCTGAAATATCAAATGTCAAAAATGCATTTTTTATCAAAAAAATCAAGCATTAATTTCGGAAAATTTCATGTGTCAATTGAAGAATCGTGTGCCACAAGTTGATGGCCGCCTCGAGTTGTGATTGTCTCTGGGCCATGAAAATGGACGGGACAGTGCAGTTTAAATTTTGTGAGCTCATTCTATGATTATTTTGGTGATTCGAATAATTTATTTTATAAAGATTATTGAGTAAATTATTAATGTAAAAAATATCAGATTAATCAGATATTCATAACCAATTGATCATGTCACAAAACTATTCAAAAATAAATATATAAACGTCAATAAACTCACTCAAAATAAACAATTTAAATTATTGAAACAAGTCCACAAAATATGAACGGCACCCTTTCACTTCGATGGCCGCATACCGTGTGTGAGGGGGGGAGGGTTCACCATATGCCGTGTATTTTTGGGCATTGTTGTTTAATAATTTCTACAGGTTTACATCAATTTGACCTTTGAAGCAAACTCCTAACCACATTACTCAAACATTATCCTTGGTTTAAGTTTTCAGAAATAATATTTTTTTTCTTCAAAAATTATCTTTACGGATTATTTAGAAGAAGTATAATTTTAAAAAATCAATAACTATTGAAATTCAAAAGATAAAAACAAAAAGTTGGGAGAACCAATAACAAAAAAATATGTATTGCGAATTAGAACTTCAAAGACCCTAAATATTTTGTAATAATATATAGTATACATAATTGATAAAAATTAACAAATTGATGAAAACAATTATTTAAGAGAAATTGTATTAAAAAAAATGTAGAATAATTATAAAAATAAAAATAAAAATAAAAGTGATGAAAATGGGAGAGAAGTTTGTGAGATGAAATTTTAATTTTAATTTTAATTTTTCATAATTTTGGAGTAAAATTTGAAAGATAGATCTTAAAAGGGAAAATTTTTAAAAAGATTTAATGGTAATTAATGGAAACTCCTAATTTATTTCTTTGTCAGATAACTTAATTCAATTTTACTTAAAATGTCCAATTATTTTAAGACTAATAACATTACGACAAATCATTTTTTAATAATATAATAAGTTCAAAAATCAAAGAAAAGTTAATGAGGAGTTTAAACTTCAAACACCAACCAATGTTTTGCAATTTATAATAATATAGATATAGATCCTTCAGGAAAAGAAAAAAAAAATCACTAAAAATAATTAGAAAAATTACACACACACAAATCAAGATTTGACTCTCACAATTAGAGAGGTGCAAAACACTATTCAATCCACTAAAATTGTACCGATTTTCAAAAATTTGCACTACTCTATCCGCTAACCGCGGATTAAATTTTAAAATTTATAATCTGCCTTCCAAACCACTACTCCACTATAGTTAACACATATATATTTTTTAACAAGGAAATATCAAAGTAAAAATGAATGTGAGAGATATTTAAGATATGAAATTTGTTATAAATCTATCTATATATCTATCTATCTATCTATCTATCTATCTATATATTATATAAGAAAAATGGTATTTTTAGTGAGGAGCCTTGTGAGAACTTCAATATCTCATACTAATTTTCTTGATTTTCTTAATTTTAAATAATTAAGAAAATCTCCATTGACTAACTTTTATTTGATAATCCTACATCGAAAAAAGAAGGAAAAAAAAAAATGAGTTGTTTTACTCATATAAAGGGAATCTTATACTTTTATAGCCTTTAGTGAGGAGCCTTTATAGCGACCCCGGTCTTTTCCCTTTTGATTATTGTATCCGGACTTATGTTCCGTAGATTCCATTGTTGTATTATTGTTGTTGTCGTCCTTTAATTCTTTATTTTGAGTTATGGGTTGAGTTGGGCAGGTTTGTTACAGGTTGGTTGGGTTGGAAACCAAGTGTTGCTGTCCAAAATTTTGGACCTTCGCTCGAGCGAGGAGTTGGTCGCTCGAGCGAGCAGTTGTTTTTGTTCTTCGCTCGAGCCAGGGTTTGGTCGCTCGAGCGAGAGTCTGCGTCTGGGCTTAGGACCTGAGAGATGTGTTTCTTGGCTCGAGCGAGCATTTCTTCGCTCGAGCGAGCGAGCTGTATGTTTTCGAGTTCTTCGCTCGAGCGAGCTTTCCTTCGCTCGAGTGAGCTTCTGGGTTGCAGACCTGAAGCAACGAGTTTTTGGCTCGAACGAGCTTTCCTTCGCTCGAGCGAGTATTTCTTGTGTCTGGTCGCTCGAGCGACCAATTCTTCGCTCGAGCGAGCCTGTTCAGTTTAAATACGCAGAAACAGTTTTAAAACGTTTTTTTTACAACTTTTGATCCAGAAACCCTAGTTACGAGTTCTCTCTCCCAACTCATCTTCTCTCCTAGGTTTGATCTAGTTAGGGTGTGTTTTTACCCTAGTTGCTTTACAAATAAGATAGAGGAGAGTGAGGGCTTTCATTTAATCTGAGCAATTGTTGGTTTGGAGCACTTTCAAGTTTTGGGGCTTCATCTTCATCTTCTCTTTTTGAGTTATTTCTTCGAGGTAGGGATTTCCTACTCCATTTATACGCTTTAATCCTAAGTGTTGGTATTTTGGTATGTGGGGGTAGTTTGGTAATTTTGGGAGAAACCTTAGGGTTTTGGCTTAGATTAATTTGTATAATTAATTTAAGGGAAAAATGTGGAATTTGGTAGTTTAAATACTTACCTATGAGAATGTTAATTTTATTTTCATTGTTGTTTATTTCTTGTTTAGAAATAACTGTTTCGGGCTATCGGTGGAGGATAGTCGTGATTATTGTAGACCTTGCATGTGGCTTAGGTATAACTGGAATTATGTCACTTAGGTTGACTGTTGAATTAATACAGAACATTACTTGTATTGATTATATGTTGTATATGGCAATTGTGTGTTTCATTGCATATGCATGTTGTTTGGGAGGAGATAGGGGATGAACTCCACGGTTTAGGGGAAGATAGGGGATGTACCTCTAAACCGGATATTGTTTGGGAGGAGATAGGGGATGGACTCCATTAGCATCACTTTTATGTGTGCTTATCTATATTGAAGTGTTTTATTGTTTGGGAGGAGATAGGGGATGGACTCCAGTAGCATCACTCATATGTGTGCTTATTGATAATAGCAATACTGCTATTTGTTGTTGATAGGATACATCATTATAATGTGTATCAGTTGGAAGTATGGAAGTGTTGTGGTTTGAGCTTTAGTCTCATTTATTTTGTGACATCTGGATCACTATTATAGTTGGCCAGGTTCTGAGCCATAATGATAAAATTGGAAAATTGAATAAATAATGGAAAGTAAAAGGTGTCATAGACCATGTGTCATAGACAATGTAGACATTCGTGTCATGAAATTGGAAATTGATTATCTTGTGTTAACCATGCATCGAATACTAATGCTTTAGTTAATTCTTATGCTTAGTTTAGTATTTTTCTACTGGGCTGTGGCTCACCCTATATGGGAACTTCATTTTCAGGTTCAGGTGGTTTACTACCTCCAAGGACTTAGCTTGTGAGGATTTGGACTCGAAGACTTGCTTTATTTTATTTGTTTTATTTGAACAACTTGTAAACTTTCAAGCCTAGGGCTTTATTTGTTTTTGAGTTAGAACTCATGGAATTGTGTCCAAGTGTTGGCTTGGCAAGATGTAGCCCATAGGGCATTATTATTTGTTTTTATTTCATGGTACTCTGATGAATGGAATAAGATACTTTATTTCTTATAATTCCGCATGTTAATATTATGTATTATGGGTTATTTTTGAGGGCGTTACAACTTGGTATCAGAGCGTACCGGGTTTGAATACTTTGGGTACGTGGGAAGTGATTAGCATCACAATGGGTTCGTCTCGTTTGATAGAGACTTAGTGTAATGCTTACATGCTTATATGATAACATGTTTATGTGATTATGTGGGTATGGAATGTAGTTCCTAGGATGTTGATTGGATCCTTGAGTCTCTGAAAGTCTTGTTGGAAAGGCACTTGATCAATGTTGTTTCCAACCGGAACTTTAGTGGCGCCTCGGAACTATCATTATCCAGGAATGAAATTCGTAGGTGCTTATGTGATTATGTGCTTACGTGGTGTGATTTATTGTTGTCCAATGTATTAGGACGTGAGTGTTATAGTTTTGGCACATTATTTAGAGTGCTAACGTCTTTGTTTCCTTTATTAGGATGTCAGGACGAGGACGAGGTCGTGGTAGGCGTGGTAGGCAGGCCAGGCAGGAAGTGCCTATACCGGAGGAAATTCCGGCAGTTCAGGAGGGTGTTGGCCAAGCCAATGTGGCCGAGCCAGTAGGACAGCAGTTTATGGGAGCTTTGGCCCAAGGGATAGCAGGGGCATTTCAGGCGTCAGTTGACATTCTGAGGGCTGCGAATCCAGCCCAGGCTGTTGTTGCTGCAGATGCAGGACCTTCTTTTCTGAAGAGGGGTTCTTCCGGTCCAATCCGGATGAGTTTTTAGGGATCCTAAAGAGCCGCTTAAGGCTGATGAGTGGCTCGAACAGACAACGAAAACGTTTGAGATGCTTGGCATCGAAGACGAGGGGTTGAAGGTGACCTTGGCATCATTCCAGCTGAAGGGGGATGCGGGTCAGTGGTGGAAGTTCACCAAAGGTCGTATTGGAGGTACTTGGAAGGCTTTTGTTGATGCTTTTCAGGAGAAGTACCTGTCTCCAGCTGTTCAGGAGAAGTTGAGAGATCAGTTCGCCCCATCTTGAGCAGAACAGTTTATCAGTGGCCGAGTTTGAGGCTGCATTCACTAGTTTGTCCAGGTTTGCACCTGAGTTGGTGGCGACTGAGGAACGCCGTTGCATTGAGTTTGAGAAGAAGTTGAGGCGTGGCCTCATGCTGAGAGTTGTCGGATCTATGATTAGGGATTTTGGGCGATTGGTTGATGCAGCAGCCCATACCGAGACTATGATGCAGGAAGAGGGGGATAGGCAGAAAGGCTCCAAGAGGAGTCAGGATGGCCAGAGTGATGGCAGGAGGCAGAGAGGTTTCACTCCTCAGCAGCCTCAGAGTAGTTTTTCTAGATCCACTTTTCCAGTGCCGAGTGCTAGTTCTGGGAAAGGCAGTCAGGGAGACATTACCTGTTTCAAGTGTGGCCAGCTGGGTCACAAGTCTCCAGTTTGTCCTCAGAGGGGAGGAGTTCAGAGAGCAGCATCTTCTTCGGCTCGATCTCAGAGCCAGAGTCAGGGTAGAGGCCAGCCGCTCTCGTGTTATCAGTGTGGTCAGCCAGGCACATGAAGAGGTATTGCCCGCAGTTGGGTGGCACACCTGGTGCATCTGGTTTGGCAGACTCAGGTCAGCAGCCAGCTCAGTCGGGTCAGGCCTCGAGGGCCAATCAGGGGGCTTCTTCGTCCCAGTCTGTGCAGCAGTCTTATGCTCCTAGGGGTGAGCAGGTTGATCAGGGACCATCTGGGCGCGTGTATGCTGTTACCGCGCAGGACCTAGTACCGGCTCCATCGTGGGTGAGAGGTACCTTCTTGTTTTGCAACTCGGTTGCTAATGTTTTGATTGATACGGGTGCATCTCATTCCTTTGTGTCTGCTGCATTTGCATCTGTTTTGGAGTTGGAGTTAGCACAGTTAGCGTCTCCTATTTGTGTAGTGTCACCTCTTGGGGTGAGTTGATTTTGAAACAAGGTGTTAGGGGTTGTGATATAGAGGTCGATGATCATAGAATCCCTTTCTCTTTTGTAGTTATGCCTATGAAGGGCTTTGATGTTATTTTGGGTATGGACTGGTTATCGTCATACCGGGCAGTTATTGATTGCTACCGTCAGAGGGTCACTTGTTGTACCGTGAACGGAGAGTGTTTTCGTTTTCTGGGGGACCGGGTTGGTAGTGTTTTGCCACCGGGTTATGATCCGCGAGGGCGGAGTGAGCTTAGTGGTCTACTTGCTAGTCTTTCGATTAGTGAGGGTGATGAGACCCAGATTGTGTTGCCGAGGGTGGTTTGTGAGTATTCGGACGTTTTTCCCGAGGATCTTGTTAGTTTGCCACCTCAGCGAGAGATTGAGTTCTCTATTGATTTAGTGCCCGGCACGGCGCCGATTTCTATGGCACCTTACCGTTTTGCCCCAGCCGAGTTAGTTGAGTTGAAGGTTCAACTCCAGGAGTTGTTAGATAAGGGCTATATCCGTCTAGTGTTTCGCCGTGGGGAGCACCGGCCCTCTTTGCTAAGAAGAAAGGTGGTGCTTTGAGATTGTGTATTGATTACAGGAAATTGAATCGGGCTACGGTTAAGAATAAGTATCCTATGCCCCGTATTGATGATTTGTTTGACCAGTTGAAGGGTTCCCGTTGTTTCTCTAAGATAGACTTGAGATCGGGTTATCATCAGTTGAGAGTCAGGGAGGAGGATATTCCTAAGACGACATTCCGTACGCGGTATGGCCACTATGAGTTTTGGTGATGCCGTTTGGGCTCACCAATGCACCGGCAGTGTTTATGGATTTGATGAACCGGATCTTCCGGGAATTCTTGGATCGTTTTGTGGTCGTCTTCGTGGACGACATTCTGATTTATTCACATTCGAGGAGGAGCACGAGGCACACTTGAGAGTGGTGCTAGAGTTACTTAGAGCCATAAGCTTTATGCTAAGTTCGGAAGTGTGAGTTCTGGCTAGAAGAGGTGAAGTTCTTAGGCCATGTAGTTTCTGGGGAAGGGGTGTCTGTTGATACATCTAAGACTGAGGCAGTGCAAGATTGGGCACAGCCTAAGAGTGTGTTTGAGATCCGCAGTTTTCTGGGATTAGCTGGGTATTACCGTCGGTTTGTGAAAGATTTCTCCAGGTTAGCTTCACCATTGACTAGATTGACTCGGAAGGGAGTCAAATTTGTATGGAGTGAGACTTGTGAAAAGTCGTTTCAGGAGTTGAAAGTTAGACTGACCACCGCTCCAGTCTTGATTATTCCGGAGAGAGGGTTGGGTTATGCAGTCTATTGTGATGCCTCACGAGAGGGTTTGGGTTGTGTGTTGATGCAAGAGGGGAAAGTGGTTGCCTATGGCTCACGTCAGTTGAAAATTCATGAGAAGAATTACCCTACGCATGATCTAGAATTAGCGGCTGTGATATTTGCCTTGAAGATTTGGAGGCATTATCTTTATGGTGAGAGGTTCGAGGTATTCTCGGATCATAAGAGTCTGAAATATCTGTTTACACAGAAAGACTTGAATTTGAGGCAGAGGAGGTGGATGGAGTTCATTGAGGATTATGACTTCGAGTTGCACTATCATCCGAGGAAGGCCAATGTTGTGGCCGATGCCCTTAGTAGGAAATCTGTTGGTGACTTAGCTAGTATAGCCATCCGGGAGTGGGAGATGTTGGGTGCAGTTAGGGAGTTTGATTTGCATCTGGGCGAATCCGTAGAGGCTGCGGCCTTGTTTTCTGTTCTTGCACAGCCTACACTTGTGACTCGAGTGTTAGAGGCTCAGAGGGGTGATCTTGAGGTAGAATCTCTCCGAGAAAAGATTTCCATTGGGAAGGATGAGAAGGGTTTGACGGTGTATCCCGACCTGAGTGTGAGATACCGAGACCGTCTGTTTGTGCCGGAGTCTTGCCGAGAGGAGGTACTCCGAGAGTTTCATCATTCGCGCCTTGCGGTGCATCCGGGAGGTACTAAGATGTATCAGGATTTGGGTCGCCAGTTTTGGTGGGGGTATGAAGAGAGATGTGGCAGTGTTCGTGTCTAAGTGCCTTACTTGTCAGCAAGTGAAGGCCGAGCATCAGAGGCCAGCGGGTTTGTTGCAACCTTGCCTATTGCCGAGTGGAAGTGGGAGCATGTCACTATGGACTTCGTTGTGGGTCTTCCGAGGACTCAGCGGGGTAGTGATGCTATTTGGGTGGTTGTAGACCGGTTGACGAAGTCGGCGCACTTCATTCCTATGCGTGTTAGAGATTCGGTAGATCATCTTGCCGACTTATATATTTGGGACATAGTGAGGTTGCACGGGGTCCCAGTGACGATCGTCTCAGATAGAGATCCTCGTTTTATTGCCAGGTTGTGGCAGAGTTTGCAGAGTGCTTTAGGCACTAAGTTGACCTTTAGCACAGCTTATCATCCTCAGACTGACGGGCAGTCCGAGCGTACTATTCAGATCCTTGAGGATATGCTTCGAGGTGTGTTATCGACTTTAGTGGGTCGTGGGAGAGGCACTTGCCATTAGTGGAGTTTGCCTACAACAATAGTTTTCAGTCTAGTATTGGTATGGCACCGTTTGAGGCCTTGTATGGCCGACCGTGTAGATCTCCTGTTTGTTGGGCCGAGGTGGGTGATGCACCTTTGTTGGGTCCGGAGTTGGTGAGGGAAACGACGGAGAAAGTTGAGCTTATCCGTAAGAGACTTGTACAGCACAGAGTCGTCAGAAATCTTATGCCGAACGTAGGAGGAGACCTTTGGTATTCGAGGTGGGTGATCATGTCTTTTTGAAGATATCACCTAGGCGGGGTTTAATGAGGTTTGGGAAGAGCGGGAAGTTGTCCCCCGGTTTATTGGGCCTTTTGAGATCCTTGAGAGGATTGGCTAGGCTGCCTATCGTTTAGTTTTGCCACCGCAGTTATCCGGAGTTCATGACGTGTTTCATGTGAGTATGCTTCGGAAATATGAGCCAGATCCATCGCATGTACTGGATTGGACTGACTTACTTGTTGATGAGGATGTCTCGTATGAGGAGAGACCGGTTCGGGTCTTGGATAGGCGGGATCAAGTTTTGCGAGGCAAAACCATCCCTTTAGTGAAAGTTTTGTGGAAACATCACGGAGTGGAGGAAGCCACTTGGGAATGTGAGTTGGAAGTCCGTGAGAAATATCCGGACATGTTTAGTGATTAGAAATCTTATATATAGATTTTTGTAATATTGTTGAACTTGAGAATTTTATATATGTCTTAAGTTGGAAAACATTGAGAATGTTTTGGATTTAATGTTAGCCTTTTGAACTTGCCTTTTTATGGAAGTGGAATATAACATTTATATATTGAATGTGTTGTTTATATCATGAGATTGAATATGATATGGAATTTGTTAACATTGAAAGGAATAATGCATAATATTGATGCAAGTTGAATATATGCTGATTTATACATATTGTGAGATGC
Source organism: Camellia japonica (assembly GCA_030407325.1). Lineage (NCBI taxonomy): Eukaryota > Viridiplantae > Streptophyta > Magnoliopsida > Ericales > Theaceae > Camellia > Camellia japonica. The sequence continues at coordinate 11,819 of JAPPVO010000885.1, read as the reverse complement.
CTCTTGATAAGAGATGAAGTGACCGGTATTGGGTCAAGTTGTTAATTATTGTTTTATATATCATTGGGAATTAAGAAAAACTTGTTTTTTTTACAAACTTATGCTTAATTTCGGGGACGAAATTCTTTTAAGGAGGGGAGGTTATAGCGACCCCGGTCTTTTCCCTTTTGATTATTGTATCCGGACTTATGTTCCGTAGATTCCATTGTTGTATTATTGTTGTTGTCGTCCTTTAATTCTTTATTTTTGAGTTATGGGTTGAGTTGGGCAGGTTTGTTACAGGTTGGTTGGGTTGGAAACCAAGCGTTGCTGTCCAAAATTTTGGACCTTCGCTCGAGCGAGGAGTTGGTCGCTCGAGCGAGCAGTTGTTTTTGTTCTTCGCTCGAGCCAGGGTTTGGTCGCTCGAGTGAGAGTCTGCGTCTGGGCTTAGGACCTGAGAGATGTGTTTCTTGGCTCGAGCGAGCATTTCTTCGCTCGAGCGAGCGAGCTGTATGTTTTCGAGTTCTTCGCTCGAGCGAGCTTTCCTTTGCTCGAGCGAGCTTCTGGGTTGCAGACCTGAAGCATCGAGTTTTTGGCTCGAGCGAGCTTTCCTTCGCTCTAGCGAGTATTTCTTGTGTCTGGTCGCTCGAGTGACCAATTCTTCGCTCGAGCGAGCCTGTTCAGTTTAAATACGCAGAAACAGTTTTAAAACGTTTTTTTTTACAACTTTTGATCCAGAAACCCTAGTTACGAGTTTTCTCTCTCCCAACTCATCTTCTCTCCTAGGTTTGATCTAGTTAGGGTGTGTTTTTACCCTAGTTGCTTTACAAATAAGATAGAGGAGAGTGAGGGCTTTCATTTAATCTGAGCAATTGTTGGTTTGGAGCACTTTCAAGTTTTGGGGCTTCATCTTCATCTTCTCTTTTTGAGTTATTTCTTCGAGGTAGGGATTTCCTACTCCATTTATACGCTTTAATCCTAAGTGTTGGTATTTTGGTATGTGGGGGTAGTTTGGTAATTTTGGGAGAAACCTTAGGGTTTTGGCTTAGATTAATTTGTATAATTAATTTAAGGGAAAAATGTGGAATTTGGTAGTTTAAATACTTACCTATGAGAATGTTAATTTTATTTTCATTGTTGTATTTATTTCTTGTTTAGAAATAACTGTTTTGGGCTATCGGTGGAGGATAGTCGTGATTGTTGTCGACCTTGCATGTGGCTTAGGTATAACTGGAATTATGTCACTTAGGTTGACTGTTGAATTAATACAGAACATTACTTGTATTGATTATATGTTGTATATGGCAATTGTGTGTTTCATTGCATATGCATGTTGTTTGGGAGGAGATAGGGGATGAACTCCACGGTTTAGGGGAAGATAGGGGATGTACCTCTAAACCGGATATTGTTTGGGAGGAGATAGGGGATGGACTCCATTAGCATCACTTTTATGTGTGCTTATCTATATTGAAGTGTTTTATTGTTTGGGAGGAGATAGGGGATGGACTCCAGTAGCATCACTCATATGTGTGCTTATTGATAATAGCAATACTGCTATTTGTTGTTGATAGGATACATCATTATAATGTGTATCAGTTGGAAGTATGGAAGTGTTGTGGTTTGAGCTTTAGTCTCATTTATTTTGTGACATCTGGATCACTATTATAGTTGGCCAGGTTCTGAGCCATAATGATAAAATTGGAAAATTGAATAAATAATGGAAAGTAAAAGGTGTCATAGACCATGTGTCATAGACAATGTAGACATTCGTGTCATGAAATTGGAAATTGATTATCTTGTGTTAACCATGCATCGAATACTAATGCTTTAGTTAATTCTTATGCTTGGTTTAGTATTTTTCTACTGGGCTGTGGCTCACCCTATATGGGAACTTCATTTTCAGGTTCAGGTGGTTCACTACCTCCAAGGACTTAGCTTGTGAGGATTTGGACTCGAAGACTTGCTTTATTTTATTTGTTTTATTTGAACAACTTGTAAACTTTCAAGCCTAGGGCTTTATTTGTTTTTGAGTTAGAACTCATGGAATTGTGTCCAAGTGTTGGCTTGGCAAGATGTAGCCCATAGGGCATTTATTATTTGTTTTTATTTCATGGTACTCTGATGAATGGAATAAGATACTTTATTTCTTTATAATTCCGTATGTTAATATTATGTATTACAGGGAACATATATGGTCTGGTTCCCTTAACAAACCTGAGTTAGATTAAAATTCACATCAAACGGATTGAGAAATTCCTATAATTAAAATTCACATCAAAAGGATGAAGTAAACAAAAGTCAAACAGAATGAGTTAAATTAATTTTATTAATTCAACATTAAAACTAATTTTTGGCTACAATCTGTATTAAAAACTCAATACTACTTGAAGGATCAAGAAATACCTTGATAGAGAGTGAATTAACCAATCGATGTCTTCAAAGTAGCAGAAATCTGCAAAAAATGAAGAAGAAGATGAAGAATCAACCTATAGAAAAATTGCATCTATGACAATGTGCAGGCCAATCGAACAAAAATGTGAGCTACTTATTGTGTTATTTATAGATCTACAATATATATATATATATATATATATATATGAACATATTTTCAAAATAACAAACAAACAGGTACAAACAGAAAGAGTCATATGAACATATTTTCATTCGAATTTTAGGTTGATAGATAAGATTAGATATATGATGCGTAATTAGTACATCAAATAATTTAAATGAAGTGAACATAAGAATATGCCCCTGTTTATTAATGGATTCCAAGTATCATTGTCAATAATAGCTTCATTAAATTGACTAACTAATAGATGAAACTTGTTTATTAAAAAGTCAACGACGTCATGAATAACAACAAATGTTAACAGAGCCATGAATGATATGTATAATTCTAAAATTATTAAAAATTATAGGATGGCTAAAGAAGAACTTGACATAAACCAAGGAAAACGAGGCAAATAACGAGACAATGTGAGCCACAATGGATCCTCACTGAAATCAATGAAGCAGACACTTTTTGTGCTACATTGAGGAAATTATGGATTGCACTGAAAACAAGGGGATTTATATTACGAATTGCTGAAGGTCACTAGAAACATTGACTGCAAACTTGAGAGTGACTAGAAACATTGGCTCGCTCACCCTTTTCTTCAGTAGCTTCATCTTTAAAAAGCTTCTCAATCTAAACAATAACCCAAGTAAAAACATAAGCAAAAGGAAAAGAAAGAAAGAAAGGAGCAGATTTCTCATCATTCCATTCGATGTGTCATTGTCTAACATACCGCCATTAGAAACAAATAAAACAGACAAACTTTGAAACCCAAGTGCTACCACAATCAATATCTGAAACAAAGAGAAGGAAACACAGGATATTAAATCAAAAGGCAACAAGAGAACTTCACAGGATATTAAGTTTGTGGAAGTTAGGAATTTAGAGATTTATTAGTTTAATTTGCTATAAGTTGCTGGTACATGTGAAGATTGCAAATTTATTCAAGAAGTTGTTTCTATCAGATAAAGCATTAAAAAAAAAATAAATAAATTTAACTCCTTTTACTTTAGTCTCGTTTTCTATCTTTTTTTATTTCATTTTGCTTTCCCTCAATAAATCTAAGATCCAAACATGGCCTAAAGTTACTTTAAGGATTCTATAAACTATAAAAAGGCAAAGCACAATAAAGAAAATTCACAACCTTGAAATATCAGTCAAAGCACAGCAGAACATTTGCAAACTTGAATTATATAAATATTTGAACAATGAAAAAAGATGCAAATTCAAGATGAACCTTAGGTAGAAGTACCTGTTTCTGAAGATTCAATAAAGTCAATATTTCTTTTCTCAACTCAAGATGCTCTGCACATACAGCTTTGGTTGGAACCTTTGGTTTTAAATTAACCTATGAAAGGAAAGGGCATGATTGCTTATTAAGAAGCATTTTAATGGAAGACAATGTGTAAGAAGTGACACCATAAGATAGCAAATTCTGAAACATCATCCTTTCATGTTTAGAAACATCTAATGAAGAACAATATGTTTATTATTTCCTGAAAATTTAAAAACTATGTTAGGCTTTGGAGCAATAAGGAAACACAAAAAGGAGAAGTATCTGAAGCTTAAGTTACACAAAAAGGTGCACCTCAAGCAAGCCAACTTGAGCAACTCAAGTTATAACTCTCACTATAGTATAATAAGTGTAACACCAACAATTAAAGCAACTATGTGATTCATATCTATGGAACACACTCATTATTTTCATAGTATCATCATTAGGCATATTGTCAAACACATGGTGAGCAAAATATAAAATTGTAGTAGTCCAATCAAACACCAACAAGATAGAAATCCATCAAGAAAAAAGAAAGTAACAGATATACATATTATGAAGTTTTTGATATCAATCAGTCCATGAATGGGAAGTAAAAAAAAAAAAAAAATCATTCATCAAATCCATCAAGTCAAAAATTATAGAAAAATTCATATATAGAAACTCAAACAATAATCACAAAACACAAAAAGATATAAAAAATTACAGAAATTAAGATCAGAAACTTCATAAATAAAACTCTGATACAGAGTTTAGAAATCAGAGTTTACTTGGTCCCTATATATTTAGAAATCAGAGTTTCAGAGTTTTAAACTTCATATATATCAATAATTTTAACAATCTAGAGAGTACTGACCTAGGGTTTTCGATACCAGGTGAGAGAGAACTCGGAAGAGAAGTAAATCGACAACTGAGATTCTTCTTCAATGAATCGATGATGAAATCTTCCATTGATTGAAGATTGTGATGTAGAAAATGATGAAGAGAAAGAAAAAGAGATGATCGGATCAATATTGTAAATCATATATATGTGTATATGAGGAGAGAGAGAGAGAAAAACGCACCAAAATTTGAAGAAGGTTGAGCAAATCTGCCATGGATGCTTCCAATCTGTATTGGAGCTCTAGAGAGAGAGCAAACTCGTTGAAGAGAGAATGAGAGTTGCAACTTTTTGATTGCTAGCAAACTCCGTTAGGGCTGAAGTGAGGTCCCGATTTTTTAATGGTTAAAATGATTAAAATATTTGGTCGCAAAATATTTTTAATTGATAATGACAAAAATATTTAGTCCCTAAAAAAGTTAATAATATATTAGCAACCAAATTTATTAGTCTCAAAAAGTTATGTAAATATTAAGTGAAAATATTAATAGTCATTTTTACAATCTTATAAGTAAATTATCATATATTTAAATTTGTCCCTAAAAGATTATTTTTAACGACCAAATTCAATTAGTCCTTAAATATTAGTCCCTAAAAGACTAATTTCTTGTAGTGAGCGGCAGCAACCAAGTCGATGTAAACAAGGCCGGCAATTTGCACGGTTTGTACAATCAGCCAAAGTTTGATCACACCCCTGCACGTGCAGATATTCGGGTATCTTTCCGTAGACTCCCCCAGAACCTACAACATTGTTTGCATTTTTTCGGATTTTCCCTGAAATGGCTACTATAAAGAAAAGGTTTATGATTTACTTGTGGATTGGAGAGGGACTTCTACCCCCAATAAAGTCAATGGACCAAAATACAGAAGAAGAAATTGTGTTGGGGAAGACGGTAAAGGATTTTGTCAACGAGATCTTGGATGAGCTTACTGCAAAGGGCTTCATCGAGCCTATCCACAAAAATTGTGAATTGGTTGTGGATAGCTACAGGATGCCCCGTTACACTCGTTCGGCTGTAAGCTATGAATTAGAGGTGCGTGGTTTTGATTATTTTCGGGATCTTTGCTTCACCTGTTGGGAAAGATGCATAGTCAACATTGATGCGGCTATTATTGATGGAAGACATGAAATTATTTTCATAAGGGGCACCAATTCGAAAGTTGTTTCCTTGGGAAGGTGGCAGAACTCGGTCACACATCACATTGAAGTCTCAGACATCAAATTTCTCAATGCACTCAAGAATATGAAACAATTGAGGTTTCTTAGCCTTCGAGGAATTTCTTTGATTACAGAGCTTCCTTAGTACATTTCACAACTGACTGATCTTAAAATTCTAGATGTCAAAGCATGTCACAATCTTGAGGTGGTTCCAGATTGGATTGGCTTGCTTGAAAATTTGACACACTTGGATATATCTGAGTGTTACCTTTTAGATCACATGCCCAAGGGACTTGGTGCATTATCTAATCTCCAAGTCCTTAAGGGATTTATTATTGGAGATTTCAAGGACAAAAAGTCATGTACTATCAATAATTTGACAAAATTGTCAAAGCTACGAAAATTGAGCATATCTACGAGTATGAAAGAATTTCCAACAAATCTGCAGCTTCATCGTTTACAAAGATTAAAATCTCTACAAAAGTTAAAAATATCTTGGTCAGGATGCATTTTACGAGGTAAAACTGGTGATTCACCTAAGCAAGCACAACTATTTTCCAAGCAGACAACGCTGACAAGATCATTCATTGAACAACGTGATCCAAAACTTCCTCTCTTATTGGAACTTCCTTCATCGTTGCAAAAACTAGAGCTTGAGGGTTTTCCTGAGATAGATACACCCGGTTGGTTGTGGTCTGGCAATTTGAAGAACTTGAAGAAACTTTACATCAGAGGAGGACTATTGTGTAATCTGGACAAAATAGTAGCTACCACAGTTGAAATGTTACAATTGAAGTACTTGAGTAACCTAGAGATGCCTTGGAAAGACATTATGATGTTATTTCCCAATTTGATTTACTTGGAGAAAGTAGAATGTCCCAGCCTCAATTCCTTCCCGTGTGAGCAGAATGGTGTTTGGATGAGGAAAGACAATGGCATCGATGAGAAATGCGGTGGAAGAAGCTACTGAGAGAAGATAGGAAACCTCTTTCTATTGTCTTCCCTTTCTACTTCTAGGCTGGCAAATTAATGTCTTCAGAGATAGTATATAGTAATTTCCCTCTCTCATGAAAAACTAGCTGTACGTATTTATTTATTGAATCAAATGTATATGTCTTGAAGGTAATTCATCAAGGCTTCTTTACAAGTTTTCAATAAAGTTGCATTTGGGTAAGGTAGAGCATGTCTTTATGGTAATTTTTTCTAAGGGGAAATTACAAAAATAAAAAATCAGAGTTTGAATTTTGTAAAAAAAAAAACCCTTAATTTTTAATTTTATCAATTTAAATTCTGATTTTTTGATTTGTTTTCAATTTAAACCATCAACCTACTTTCCTATAAGCTACAATGAAAGATGTTTTATCAACTTTGAAGAATTCTTGATTTCAAAAGAGTTTCTTTTTTTTAATTTAAATTTTTTGCTAAATGTATAATTTATTACACGTCTTCAACTTTGTAATAAATAATGCAAAGTTTTAATTTTTCACTGCCCTTCATTTTTCTAGCCTTAACTTATATTCAATATTTCAGCTACTTTACACATTAACATTTTTATTATGCAAATGTAAGGGAATTTAGTGAACTACTTTTAAAAGGAATATAAATAAAAATTTAAAAGATGGGAGTGATAGGTATTGGTATCATTGTGAGAGATTTCATGAGAAATGGCATCAGGCAATGAACGAATTGCAAATGAATCTGTTGTGGACAACATTAAAGTAGTTGGGGCTTACAAACTTGTGTCTTTTGCCAATGTTTTGAATTTGTTGCATACAGGCTAAGGGATACTTACTTTTAACCAAACAAATTTGTTTTAATGAAGAAAATTTACCATCTATTGGAAAACATAAAAGCTGAGGTATTTACTTTTAACCAAATAAATTTGTTTTAATGAAGAAAATTTCTAAATCTATTGGGAATCATACAAGCTGAGAGTAGTTACTTTTAACCATACAAATTAGTTGTAATAAAGAAAATTTCTCATCTATTAGGAATATCATTGCTAATCTGATATTAAAGATTGGATGGGAATTTTAAATTTGCTTGTATTCATGACAAAATGCTGGGAAATGAAACTGCCCATCTATGGTCCACTTTGGATGGAAGAGGTTCCAATTGAGGTTGTTTCGTGTGTCCATTCTGATTTTCTGTACTTTATAAATGAAATCAACTTTCTACATAAAAAGAATTTTTTTAATTCTTTTAAGCGTTGTTTTTAAATCGTTACGGTAGTAGAAGATTTCCATCATCCCATACCTATCATTCCATACCTTTTCATCCGTAGAATTTATTAGTACAATTCTTACCTTATTTACATTTCTAAAATTTCTAACATATTCGCATTTCATAGAAATCCAATAAACATATTTTCCACTACAAATCGCTTAGATGTCCACAAAGAACAAATGAGGGCCATTTAATTAATAAAATTACAATTTTTTCCTTTCCCTGAGCAAGGCCAAAAGTTTCCACTGAAGCGTAGCCATAATAATAATAGTTTTTTTTTTTTTTTTTTAAAAAGAAAGCTAAGAGAGATGGTTGTTTTGCAATATATGAACTTCAATTCACTCATGCCAGTTCCAATAATCCTTTAGGCTTCGTCAAAATTCTTTAAAAACCTATATTCCAACCAAAAGAAATATGTCAATGTGAAATGTAATTCAAAAAAAATTGAAGCTGATTACCACAAAAGTATAAACTCCCTCTATGTAAAATTCTAACATATATAATGTAGTAAATATTTTCAGCAAAATTTTGTAACAAATCTAACCCCAAAAAAAAATCTGATTCTAGCTCAATAAATATAGCGACCCCGGTCTTTTCCCTTTTGATTATTGTATCCGGACTTATGTTCCGTAGATTCCATTGTTGTATTATTGTTGTTGTCGTCCTTTAATTCCTTAGCTTTGGGTTATAGGATGTGTTGGGCAGATTGTGTTACAGGTGGTTGAGCTTAGGAACCAAAACTAGTTGCCCAGATTTTGGCTTGTCCGCTCGAGCGGGGAGTTTGACGCTCGAGCGGGGACTTGTTGTTGCTTGTCCGCTCGAGCGGGGGTTTTGGCGCTCGAGCGGGAAAAACACCCATCCAGTATTTCTTGTGCAGGGTTGGACGCTCGAGCGGGAGTTGGGCGCTCGAGCGGGAGTGTGTGAGTGCCGCTCGAGCGGGGATTTGGACGCTCGAGCGGGGACCTGGTTTGTGAGATGCTGGAGTGTGCATCCGCCGCTCGAGCGTGGATGTCCGCTCGAGCGGGAGTCGTGAGTGTCCGCTCGAGCGGGAGTTTGTCCGCTCGAGCGGGGCGGCTGAGTATAAAACTGTGTTTTAGCGTTTTTAAGCAGTTTTTCATCTTCTTTTCAGATTCTAAACCCTAAGTTACGAGTTTTCTCTCTCCCAACTCACCTTCTCTCTTAAGTTTGATCTAGTTAGGGTGTGTTTTTACCCTAGTTGCTTTACAAATAAGATAGAGGAGAGTGAGGGCTTCCATTTAATCTGAACGGTTGTTGATTTGGAGCACTTTGGAGTTTGGGCTATCATCTCCGTCTTCTCTTTTTGAGTTATTTCTTCGAGGTAGGGATTTCCTACTCCATTTATACGCTTTAATCCTAAGTGTTGGTATTTTGGTATGTGGGGGTAGTTTGGTAATTTTGGGAGAAACCTTAGGGTTTTGGCTTAGATTAATTTGTATAATTAATTTAAGGGAAAAATGTGGAATTGGGTTTAATTCATGAAGTTGGGGAAATTATGAGATTAATGATATAGTTGGGTAGTTTAAATACTTACCTATGAGAATGTTAATTTTACATTCATTGTGTATTTATTTCTTGTTTAGAAATAACTGTTTTGGGCTATCGGTGGAGGATAGTCGTGATTGTTGTAGACCTTGCATGTGGCTTAGGTATAACTGGAATTAAGTCACTTATGTTGACTGTTAAATTAATACAGAACATTACTTGTATTGATTATGTGTTGTATATAGCAATTGTGTGTTTCATTGCATATGCATGTTGTTTGGAGAAGATAGGGGATGAACTCCACGGTTTAGGGGAAGATAGGGGATGTACCTCTAAACCGGATTTGTTGGGAGGAGATAGGGGATGGACTCCAGTAGCATCACTCATATGTGTGCTTATTGATAATAGCAATCTTGCTATTTGTTGTTGATATGATACATCATTATAATGTGTATCAGTTGGAAGTATGGAAGTGTTGAGATTTGAGCTTTAGTCTCATTTATTTTGTGACATCTGGATCACTATTATAGTTGGCCAGGTTCTGAGCCATAATGATATAATTGGAAAGTTGAATAAATATTGGAAAGTGAAAGGTGTCATAGACAATATGTCATAGACAATGTAGACATTCGTGTCATGAAATTGGAAATTGATTATCTTGTGTTAACCATGTATCGAATGCTAATGCTTTAGTTAATTCTTATGCTTGGTTTAGTATTTTTCTACTGGGCTGTGGCTCACCCTATATGGGAACTTCATTTTCAGGTTCAGGTGGTTCACTACCTCCAAGGACTTAGCTTGTGAGGATTTGGACTCGAAGACTTACTTTATTTTATTTGTTTTATTTGAACAACTTGTAAACTTTCAAGCCTAGGGCTTTATTTGTTTTTGAGTTAGAACTCATGGAATTGTGTCCAAGTGTTGGCTTGGCAAGATGTAAGCCCATAGGGCATTTATTATGATGTTTTTATTTCATGGTACTCTGATGAATGGAATAAATACTTCCAGGAATTTGGTCAATGTTTGGACGACCCATATTCCGCATGTTAATATTATGTATTATGGGTTTATTTTGAGGGCGTTACAACTTGGTATCAGAGCGTACCGGGTTTGAATACTTTGGGTACGTGGGAAGTGATTAGTATCACATTGGGTTCGTCTCGTTTGATAGAGACTTAGTGTAATTTTACATGCTTAGATGATAACATGTTTATGTGACTATGTGGGTATGGAATGTAGTTTCTAGATATTGATTGGATCCTTGAGTCTCTGAAAGTCTTGTTGGAAAGGCACTTGATCAATGTTGTTTCCAACCGGAACTTTAGTGGCGCCTCGGGACTATTATTATCCAGGAATGAAATTCGTAGGTGCTTATGTGATTATGTGCTTACGTGGTGTGATTTACTGTTGTCCAATGCATTAGGACGTGAGTGTTTAGCTCCGGCACATTTATTAATGTGCTAACGTCTTTGTTTCCTTAATAGGATGTCAGGACGAGGACGAGGTCGTGGTAGGCGTGGTAGGCAGGCCAGGCAGGAAGTGCCTATACGGAGGAAATTCCGGCAGTACAGATTCCGGAAGTACAGATTCCGCAGTCAGATTCCGGCAGTGCAGGAGGGTGTAGGCCAGGCCATGTGGCCGAGCCGGTAGGACAGCAGGCTATGGGCGCTTTAGCCCAAGAGATAGCGGGGGCATTTAGGGAGTCTATTGGCATTCTGAGGGCTGCGAATCCAGCCCAGGTTGTTGTTGCTGATGCAGGACCTTCTTTTCTGAAGAGGGAATTCTTCCGGTCTCAATCCGGATGAGTTTTTGGGTGATCCTAAAGAGCCGCTTAAAGCAGATGAATGGCTCGAACAGACAACGAAAACGTTTGAGATGCTTGGCATCGAAGACGAGGGGTTGAAGGTGACCTTGGCATCATTCCAGCTGAAGGGGGATGCGGGTCAGTGGTGGAAGTTCACCAAGGGTCGTATTGGAGGTACTTGGAAGGCTTTTGTTGATGCTTTTTAGGAGAAGTACCTGTCTCCAGCTGTTCAGGAGAAGTTGAGAGATCAGTTCCGCCATCTTGAGCAGAACAGTTTATCAGTGGCCGAGTTTGAGGCTGCATTCACTAGTTTGTCCAGGTTTGCACCTGAGTTGGTGGCGACTGAGGAACGCCGTTGCATTGAGTTTGAGAAGAAGTGAGGCGTGGCCTCATGTTGAGAGTTGTCGGATCTATGATTAGGGATTTTGGGCGATT
>JAPPVO010000884.1:0-37341 GCA_030407325.1 Camellia japonica | reverse complement strand
AAAGAAATTTGTGGTTGGTCGGTTCCTAGACTTTAAAATGGTAGATTCAAAAACTGTGATAAGCCAAGTCCAGGAGTTCCAAGTGATCTTAAATGAAATTCATGCTGAGGGGATGCCTTTGAACGAGTCATTCCAAGTTGCTATGATCGTTGAGAAACTTCCCAATGGTTGGAAGAACTTCAAGAACTACTTGAAACACAAGTGCAGAGAAATGTCAGTTGAAGGCCTGATTGTCCGACTCCAAATTGAGGAGGATAATAGAAAGAAATGAGGAAGTACCTCCTCAGTGAAGGCTAATGTCATTGAGCATGGTAGATCTTCTGGGGTGAGAAATAAGCCCCCTATGAACAAGGGCTTAAAGTTGGAGCCAAGAGGTGGTGTTGCAAAGAAGCCGGCATACAAGCCATAGAAACCTGATTATCGATTCTTATGGAAGTGCTACAACTGTGGTAGCGAGGGGCATAGGGCTAGTGACTGCCGCAAGCAAAAGAAGCCATACAAGACCAAACCTTATACTCACATGGCAGATATGCAAAAGCACCCATGATGAGGATGACATGCACTTGTCTGCCGCTGTTTTTGGGGTGAAATTTGGTGGGTTCAAACCCAAGAAAATGGTGGATTGATACTGGGGCTGCACGCCACATCTGCTCCGAGAAGAAACTGTTTACAACTTTTAAGCCGGTTACAAACGGTAAGAAGTTGTTTATGGGAAACTCTCCTACCTCCATTGTTGAGGGGAAATGAAAGGTGGTCCTGAAGTTGACCTCAGGAACGAAGCTGATCTTGAACAAAGTCTTGTATGTTCCGGACATTCGTAAGAATCTTGTCTCAGGGTTTCTTCTCTGTAAACATGGTTTTCGTATGGTCATCGAGTCCGACAAGGTCGTTCTGACCAAGAGCAGAGTGTATGTGGGTAAGGGATATATGTTGGGGTGTATGTTCAAACTCAATGTAATGACCATTATCCCAAAGATGAATAAAACTGAATCTTCTTCTACTTATATGCTTGAGTCTTCCAATTTGTGGCATGGTAGGCTAGGACATGTGAATTTTGAATCATTACGTAGATTAATCAAGTTAGATCGCATACCATCTTTTAAGATTAATCCAAAACACAAGTGTGAAACTTGTGTTAAAGAGAAGTTGACAAGATCTTTGTTTCATTCTATTGAAAGAAGTTCAGAGCCGTTAGACTTAGTGCATAGTGATGTGTGTGACTTAAAGTTTATACAATCACGTGGTGGCAATAAGTACTTCATCACTTTTGTTGATGATTGCACTAAGTATTGTTATGTCTATTTGCTCAAAAACAAAGACGAGGCTATTGACAAGTTTTTCTTTAGAAGAATGAAGTTGAGAATCAATTAGGCCGCAAGATTAAGGATTTAAGAAGTGATCGTGGTGGTGAGTATGAATCACCGTTTATTGAGATTTGTGCTCAATCCGGGATTATCCACCAAACCACGGCGCGTTATTCTCCTCAGTCAAATGGGATTGCTAAACGGAAGAATTGGACGCTAAAAGAAATGATGAATGCAATGTTGATAAGTTCTGGATTGCCACTAAACATGTGGAGGGAAACAATTCTTTCCGCAAATTATATTCTAAATAAAGTATCCCGGAAGAAGGTGGACAAGACCCGTATGAGTTATGGAAAGGCGTTAAGCCTTCATATAAATTCTTGCAAAAGTGGCGATACCTACACCCAAACGGGTTAGGATAGGCCCGAAATCCGTGGATTGTATATTCATTGGTTATTCACATAATAGTAATACATATCAACTTTAAAATAAAATTTAATAGTCATAACTCCAAATAAATAAATTTAATTCACTTAATTAAATTACACAATCGTCATGTACATAAATTTAGACAAGTTACAAAACTCTATAACTCCAAAATCTTAAATTAAAATTTAATAGGCTAGAGTTACATAGAATTCAAATCACAATAAACATGTAATAAACTTGCAAATTATTCTAACAATTAACATGCAAATAAGTCTATAGTAATTAACATGTAAATAATTCTAGAATAAGAAGCATGTACAATATGAATTAAAATCTAGAACAATGTAGAACACGCATGTTAACACATAAATTAAACTAGAAAAATAGAACATGACAATTTCAACTAAACAACTTAAAAACTCTTGAGTATGGAAATTATAATCCGAATCTATAAAATAAAGATGCATACATATCATGATAAAAAATGATAAACCATACTCATAAAATAAAATTATACTAAATCACATAAGGATGCTGTTGTTTACTAGAGTTCTAAAATTAACATAACATTACATATATTCATTCCAATCAGTATACTCAAAAAAAAAAAAAAAAAAAACCAGGGGCCAATACAATAAAACAGTGCCGGTTAAAATATGAATGAATATTTCATATTCAAATACAAACAACTACTCAAGCAAAGTAAGCACCCAAGATAAAACAAATGGCATTGTGCCAAAGCAATTCACAATGGTATGCTGAGAACTAAAAATTACTTGATCTTAGATATTGGCCCGTTTGGTAGAGCTGTGGGAAAGTGATTATAACTTATAGTCTAACAGCTTATAGCTTATAGCTGTGAACATAAGCTGATTTTTGACTTATAAATTAAGTTTCTCCTCCCCCACTCAAAGAATAAATTGATTTTTTGACTTACAAAAAGTTATAAGCTGTATTGTTAAGCTGAACCAAACACATCAAAATAATTTAAATTAAGCTAAAAGCTTAAATAAGGTGGAAATAAACCCTACCAAACAGGGCTATTTTATGACTATGTCCAACACAACAACAAGCAGAATCAAATTTTTTTTATTTACCGTAACAAGAATTTCTATATGAATCTAATCAATTAATTTCATAGAAAATATATTGAAAATATGTTTTAAGCTTGTTGTCCAAATTGTGAAATTAAATAAATAGATTCACGAATAAATCAAAATTATATACCAAGAACACATGCTGAGAATTACAACGAAATTACAACAGAAATACCCAATAAAGTAAAATGGTAAAGAAAGCAAACCGAAACCTGCACGGTAGTAGTTTCCTTAAAACAGATTTTCGCCGCCTCATGGGTCGAGTGCTTGAGGAATTCTGGCGTCTGTCTCCCAGGATATGACGGTCAAAAATCAGCTACGACAAAAGCGCTCTCTATCTAGCTTAGCGAACAAAACCCGTGGCAGCACTCTCTCACTTAGGAACTTTCTAGCAAACTAACTTACAAAATAGAAGCAAAAATTTCTGTTTTGAGACTAGACAAGAGGGTCTCAATTTATACATGTATAGGGGAGAGAGGAGGAGCCTTCAGCCTTTATGGCTGGTCACTAATGAACCATTAACCTGCCTTTATGACTGGTCACTAATGCATCATTAACCTGCCATAACTCTGCAATATTGTAGTTGTTACAAACATATTATACACACTAATCCCACTACCTTTTTCATGAAGCTAACTTCATGAGATAATTTCTCATTTAATTTTCAATGATTTTTTGTCATTCTTTTTGTGGTGTAAAGATCTCATTGCAAAAGTATCTAGACCCACTTGAACTCAACATAATAGATGGTTGGGGTCCACTTCAATATTTAATTAAAGTCACCAAAAACCTATTTTTCCAACATTATTAGCTTAAATAATGTTCATTCAGATTATATTAACATTGTCTAAAAGTTAATAATTTATATATATAATATTATTATATATAATTTGGTCTTCTCGTTGCTCAACTTATTTGATTTCTTTGTCCAAATTCTATCCCCATTTAGCTTCACAATTCTTTCCTAAATGAGTCAAAAATATATTGTCCAAATTTTTTTTAAAAAAGAAATTCTGATTAGTTCAAGTTCTTCAAGTTGGGCTGGCTCGAATTACATCCCCTAGTAGTGAGCTCACAAACACTCCGCGACACCCCCTTGAGTTGAAACTACCAATAGAAAAGAATCTCTATCTAATAAAAAATCTAATAAAATCTGTGATGATGTATAACACATAAAGGGCACGAAGGTCCCGCTCATAGGAAATAGTTGATATAACAACCTTACCCTGTAAGCGAAAAGGTTGTTTCCGCAACATACATACCCATGCAATTAGATGTCCAAATCGTTTTCCAAAGCATTTCGATCCTGATCTACATGTTTCATCTTCTCTTGCCATGTTAGAACAACCTCTGTTGTGTCCATGGCTATGCCGGTCTTATGATCATCATCTTCTTCTTCTCCAGTAGACATCATCACGATGAAGAAGGAAAGAAAATAAAACACCAAGTTATTGCAAGTTTAAAATACAGTAGACAGGTAATATATGAGGATGATGAGAAAAGTAGAGCATTATTTATTAATGATGTTTGGTTTGATGACTTCTTTATTGAGTAACAGATTAATGTAAGTAACCGCTATTAGTTATAACGTAATCTCAAACCATAAAAGAAAAGTACAACTGTTCCCAGTGAAATCAGGGTTGAAAAAAACGCATAAAAAAAGCAAAAGCAGTTTGTTAATTGCTTTTTTTCATTTTTGTGAATTTTAACTAAAATTTTTGGTTCTATTATTAGGCTACACACCGAGTTAAGAAAAATGAAAAAAAAAAAAAAAAATTAAACATTACAAAAAAAAAAAAAAAAAAAGCTAAAAACTCAATTTTTAAATTTTTTTGTGAACTTTTTTATTTTTTATTTTACTATTTAAATCCTTCAAGACTATAACAATATGAAAAGTAAAATTTTAACACAAATCTAAAAATTATCCCTAAAGACAGTTAATTATATATAAAAAAAAAAAACATGATTTTTTAACCGTTGCCCAACAGAGATAGAACCTACAAATTACAACACGGCATACCTTACCATTTTTTGTCTAAAATTATGATGAATAGACGTTATCAATTGATTTAATAGATACAAAATGCAAAACATTAAAATCCTAGAATTGTTACAATTGAATTTAAACTATTACTATAATTTGCTCTAAATTTTATGACGGGCACATTGATTCAAAAATAAAGTTTGATTTCAGCTGTTTTTAGCTTTAAATTTTAAGTCAGTTTTTTTTAAAAAAAATAAAATAAATTATATGGTTCAATAATTTTTGTTGGTAAGAATTTTTTGTGTGTGTATCCTTCTTTTTCAAAAGTTATGTGGTAGTTCCTTTTACACAAATAGGTCCTTAAATAACGAAAATACACCAAATGGTATACATTCACGATTGTGATCAAGGTCAGGGGCGAAGCTAAAGAAAGCCTAGGCGTCAGGTGCCCTTCCTTAATTTTGAATTTTTTTTATTTTTGTTTTGTGATTATATATAAAATGTTTTTTTTTTTTTTCTTGACATGTCTTTGACTAAAGATTTATTGTATTGTTCACAATAAATAATTATTTGATATTTTAAGAACACTATATGGTATTATTTATATAGTAGTCTAAACCAATAGTGTAGTGAGAAATCTTATGGATTGAATATAGTGGGTGTTTGGGAAGTGGATTTTTTTGTAAGTTTTTTTAGGGCTATTTTGGGAAGATGATTATAATCAGCTTTTTTTGTGAGAGAGGAAATGGGTTATAATCTGGGAAGTGGATTATAACCCACTTCCCAAAATAGGCCTTTAGTTGTAGGATATTATTGGAGAAATTTTTTTTTATGTTTGGGAAGATAGTTGGATTTTTTTGTGGTTGGATGTGATGTTTATGAGAGAAAAAGTGAAATGATTATAAGGTTTGATGTGATATTTTGAATTTTTTGATTTTTTTTTTATTTTTGTTTTGTGATTATATATAAAATGTATTCTTTTTTTCTTAACATGTTCTTGGACTAAAGATTTATTTTATTGTTCACAATAAATAGTTATTTGATATTTTGAGAACACTATATGGTATTATTTATATAGTAGTCTAAACCAATAGTGTAGTGAGAAATCTTATGGATTGAATATAGTGGGTGTTTGGGAAGTGGATTTTTTTGTAAGTTTTTTTAGGTGTTTTTTGGGAAAATGATGATTATAATCAGCTTTTTGTGGAAAAAAAATCTTTTTGGTGAAAACTGCTTACAAGCAGCTTTTTTGTGAGAGAGGAAGTGGGTTATAATCTGAGAAGTGGATTATAACCCACTTCCCAAAATAGGCCTTTAGTTGTAGGATATTATTGGAGAAATTTTTTTTATGTTTGGGAAGATAGTTGAGTTTTTTTGTGGTTGGATGTAATATTTATGAAGAAAAAAGTGAAATGATTATAGGGTTTGATGTGATATTTTGAATTTTTTGATTTTTTTTTTTAATTTTTGTTTTGTGATTATATATAAAATGTATTCTTTTTTTCTTAACATGTTCTTGGACTAAAGATTTATTGTATTGTTCACAATAAATAGTTATTTACTATTTTGATAACACTATATGGTATTGTTTATATAGTAGTCTAAACCAATAGTGTAGTGAGAAATCTTATGGATTAAATATAGTAGGTGTTTGGGAAGTGAATTTTTTGTAAGTTTTTTTAGTTGTAAGATATTATTGAAGAAATTTTTTTTTGTGTTTGGGAAGATAGTTGGGTTTTTTTTGTGGTTTGATGTGATGTTTATGAGAGAAAAAGTGAAATGATTATAGGTTTGATGTGATATTTTGTTTGGATTTTTTTTTTTTTTTTTGTAAAATATTTGTCTTGTAGTGAGAAAAAAAAATCCAAAAACCAAGTTCCCAAACAAATTAACTCATTATTTTCAGGTAGTTGACAAACTACTTTGTGTGATTTGTGATTTTTCATACTTTGAGCATCACATAAGCAACGTCATATAGTACTCTAAGACTATTTAATAATTTCATTCAAAACACATCATTTATAAGCAATATCATCTCTTTAATATTTTCTGTCAAATAAAAATTAAATAGATTTTATAATAATTTGTTCTATAAATTATGTGTTTTTATTTTCTAAAATTAGGAATTTGGATCCATAATTTTTTGTGCTAAAATTACAAACTTCCATCACTATCTCGCACCGAGCTATTACACACTATTATAGAATTTTGATTTGTTCCTATTAATAATGATTTTTGATTTCTTATACTTAAATTTAGCTCATAAAATTATTAATATCTTAATGTTGATCATGATTTCTTTTAAATAAAAAATTGTAATCAATAAATGTCCCCCTCTAACTTAATTTCCTGGCTCCGTTACTGATCAAGGTCATATTATCTTCTGTAACAAAAAAAAAAGGTCATATTATCTTGTACTAGTATTTTCATACGTGTGTAATTTAAAAAAAGTAAGAATAAAAATAAATAATAAAAAAATTAACATTATAATATATATATTATATAAGTGATAGTTTTTTTTATTACCTTAAATCCATGGTTGCGAGTTCAAGCCTTGCGCTCCGCTTTGCAATGAAGGAAAACAAAGGCCTCATAACACCAACTGAGGCCTTTGCTTAAGGACTTGGATTCTCTTCAATTAGATTTCCTCACTGGAGGGTGTTGTTGGGGGCATTCTATTTGAACCCAAAAAACATCTTAGTACGCCTAATTTAAATTTATAAATTTAGATTTTTATTATATCTTAATGTGAATTTACTAATAAGGACAATCCATATTAAATCCTAAAATATTTTTTTTCCTCATGGTACACCTTAATTCATTATTCCTATTCAAATCTCTACATCTTCTTCCCTAAGAGATCAAAGTTAGTTTGTCTTCTTCTTCTTCTTCTTTCTCACTCTAAAACTCCAATCCACCTTACCAAAACTCACCATTATCATTAACATCATTGTTTTTTATTATTTTGAAACCCTAAACCCTAGAAGAAAGTTTGAACAATCAAACAATGGTAGATTAGGGTTTCAAAACTTGGGGTTTCAAAACTTGTTTTCCTCCATTGTTTGATTGTTCAAACTTTCTTCTAGGGTTTAGGGTTTCAAAATAATAAAAAACAATGATGTTAATGTTAATGGTGAGTTTTGGTAAGGTGGATTGGAGTTTTGGAGTGAGAAAGAAGAAGAAGACAAATTAACTTTGATCTCTTGGGGGAGAAGATGTAAAGATTTAAATAGAAATAATTGATTAGGGTGTACCATGAGAAGAAAAAAATATTATTTTAGGGTTTAATATGAATTGCCCTTATTAGTAAATTCACATTAAGATATAATAGGAATTAAAATTTATAAATTTAATTGGGCGTACTAAAATATTTTTTGGGTTCAAATAGAATGCCCCGTGTTGTTGGGTATGCAGAGGCCCAACAACTCTCTCCAAGTCTCTCCTTTGCTTAATATAATATAGTAGTAAGTGATACATATGATGTGTGTATAATTCAATAAAGAAAAAAATAAATAATATAGAAATTAATATTATAATATGTATGTTCTTTAAATAATATGTGTTTGGTTTATGTTTTGAAATAAATTTTCAAAAAAAAATTTGGGGAGAGAGTTTAGAAATTTTTTTGGTTTGTTTGGTTGTATGTTTTGAAAATAATTTGGAGTTTGGGAGTTTGGGATGATTTTGATATTTTGTTGTAGTTGAGTAGATATGTGTGAGAGAAAAAGTGATTGAGAATGAGAGAGGAGGGAGAAAAAGTGATTGATTGATGTGTAATAGAGAGAGAAATAATTTTGAATTTTTTTGAGAAAATTTGTAACCAAACATGTTTTTGGAAATTTTCTCCCAGAAACATGTTTCAAAAGACAAACCAAACACACCCTAAGAGTTTCTTCACGAAATTCAAGGTTTTGGCTTCAAACCCTGTTATTCTCTTTGTACAATTTTTTATTTTGGAAAAAGCTGGAGACTCCCAAATGTGTATGATTGGTTCATGTGTATTTCTATTTTTTTTTTTTTTTTCTCTCTCTCTCGCATAGGACGATGTGGGAGTTGTAGGGATGGAGTTTTCGTGAGGGTCTGTCTCAATCATGGCTCTAGGATGAAAAAATGTCACATGGCATAAGGGCTTTAGACACCAAATCCAATTTTCACTTGTTTGGGGTGTCCTAAATAAGTGCACTTTTTGTCTTTTTAGACTAAAAATTGAGGAAGAAAATATAAATGTTTTGGTTAATTTTTTGACTTTTTATGGAAAAATGTGTAATAAAAAATTGTAAAAATTAATTTGTAAGAGAAAATTATGATTGGGAGTTGTGCAGCCGTAATTGTTGACTTTGGTGAATAGTGTTAACTTTTTAACTTTTTGAGTAACTTTTTGACTTTTTGACTTTTACTGGACATGCCAAACTTGACCTTAATAATAATATAGATAGATAGATAGGATAAGATAGATACTATTATATTATGTAAAACAAAGGTTCAAGTTAATATGTTAGAAACCTTTGTTTATATGTATACTTAGAGCACCCTTCATCATTTTTAAAAAATTCACTCATAATTCTATAATTACTAACCACTTAAATTTTGATTTTGAATTTTAAATTTCAATAACTTTTCTCTTATTCTTGTTCTTCTTTTTTTTCTAAATTTTTAACGAATGATGGCATGTATTAACTGAGTGGCATGAATTTAAGTTACATGAATAATCCCTTATTGTTTTCCAAGTCGAGCATTCTTTTTATTTTAACTTAATTTAAAATTTTATAATATCTTTAAATTTAATTTATTTTTTAATAGCAATCTCCAACGAACATCAAAAACAAAATTTTTAAAAACTTGATTTATTCCACAACTCCAAATAGACAATTACACTTAATAATTTTTTTATTTTATTTTATTTATTTATTTATTGAGTACACAAAAGGACACCCACCAGTTTCATAAGAAAAATATTAAAAATTTCAGAATTTTTATCAAATGTCTCATATATATATATATATATATAGACCTTACATTTACACGAGACTCATCTCATATAAGACATTTAGTAAAATATTTAATAAAAATTTTAATATTTTCTAACCTTACTCGTTTCATAATGTCCATACAAAAATGTTAACTCCTCCTGCGGGTAATGTTACGATTCACACAACACAAAAGAATGTGTACCAGTCTTTCCCATAATAAATATATAAATAAAATTGTGATTAAGCAAACCTGCAAATTTCCCTACAGCCAACCACTCCATCATCATCAACAACATAATCATGCTTGTGACCATCACAACATCATCATCATCCTACCTTCCTTACCAGTGCCACCATGTGAAGCCAAAACCAGGTGGAGTATTATTACCTGCTTTCACTGCTACATCATCTTCATCTTCATCTTCATCTTCAAACTCCACAACTACTACTACTACTACTCCTCCTCCTCCTCCTCCTCATTTCAATACTGTAAAAATCATATCAACAACAACGACAACAAGAAGGTGGGCCGTGTCGTCCTCCTCGTCGTCAGGCAATCAGACGCTGGTAATCGCGCCAACAACCACCCTATCATCTCCGCCGGCCTCGGCATCGGAAATTGTGAAGAAATTCTATGAGGGGATCAACGGCCACGATCTGGCCTCGGTGGAGGACCTCATTGCCGACAACTGCGTCTACGAAGACCTTATTTTCCCTCAACCATTCGTTGGTCGCAAGGCAATCATTCAAACTCTCTCTCTCTCTCTCTCTCAACCTACATGATTAATTTTAATTATTTATCCCGAATTTACCCAAATGAGATTTTGTGGTTTTTATTGAATTTGTGTTGCATGTGTCTACGTGAAAATGATTCTAAACTACAAAATGATAATTTTGGATAAATTCGGTACAGATAATGGTGGATTTGTAGTATTATTCTTAATTAACAAGCCCTATTCTCCCCAGATTCAACCCAAGAATTATCAGTAGGCTGTAGATGTCATTTTGCAGCTCAGTGTACAACTGCTTCTAAGAATTTGGGACAACTTTGTCTTTTAGATATGTTGATGATAGGGATGCCACCCCAACCCAATCAACTTAAAAGCGCAATTTTTTAAAAACTTGGTTAACTATTTTTGAATTCTGTTCTAGCTTAGCTTGGTAGAATTCAAATGGCTGAATTAAATTAGAGTTGGGCTTTAATAGATACATTAAGCTATCCTGTATTCATAAATATATAAAATGACAAAGACGATCACAGTGGCATATCGGTTCCTCAATTCTCATATCTCTCATTTCCGTCTTTCTCATTATGTAAATTACTTGTTTTGATGTTATTAATGATTTTATCAAAAAAATATCAATAGTCTTAATTAACTTTAATAAATTACTCAGCCTAGTTGGGAAAAAGAAATTTAAAAATTAAATTTGTGGGTAATTCAAGCATCTAGGGTCTGGCCCGAGTTCAATTTATTACGCACGGGTCAAACTTTAATAGACAAGATTGGTTCATAAGTCGGCCATGGGCAAATAACTTGAGTTGGACCTGGGCAATCTCAACCAGCCAGAACCGGCACAAGTTATAGAGGGGTTTGTCTCTATGTTAGAAAGGGAATGTGTTGGTGCCAAATATTTTACTTGAACATCCACCATGATTCATTGTTTTTCTGTCTTTCCTTCTCAAAGAGTAATTTTTGGGGCTTCAATTGTTATGCAGGCAATCCTAGAATTCTTCCAGAAGTTCATTGATTCAATTAGCACAGATTTGCAGTTTGTCATTGATGACATATCTGATGAGGATACCTCAGTTGTTGGGGTTACATGGCACTTGGGTATTATTTTATTTTATTTTAAATTATCTATTCTTCCCATCTCATGAATATTATTTAGTTTCACATTGAAACAAACTGGTAATGGGAATCATGATGACAGAGTGGAAGGGAAAGGCTTTTCCTTTTAGCAGAGGGTGCAGCTTTTACCGGCTTGATGTGCTAAATGGAAAGAAGCAAATAATGTAAGTGAAACCTTATATTCTAAAATAAAAGGATACTCTTTAAGAGAATATGCACTTTTTCTGTATCTTGCTTGTGATGCATTTGCCATGCCTAGAGTTATTTTGAATCGTCAAAACTATTTAGGGTAGATCCTGGGGTTAAGAACCCCAAATTTTTTCTTTTACTTTTTTTCTTGAGCATCACATAATTTTGAACCATCAAAACTAATGATCTAAGATATCACATAATTTTGTAGTTCAGTTGATTTGTTTTCCTCTCCATAGTTTTCAAGGGGGTCTTATATGCAATTTGGACAATTGTCTTGCAGATGTCATTCTTCTAGAATTGGTGCATATGGAAATTTAATGGATAAATGACTTCCAATGGCTTTTGTGACTCATACCTCTAGAATCGCATGCTTTGTTTTCCTTTAGTTTTCTTTACTAAATATCAAGTACCACACAAATCTAGGACATTTTTCTGTTTCTGCTAAATGCAAGGTTAACTGTTTCTTGTACTTATTTTGATCAAGGCAAGATTTCCAAAGTGTAAGTTCGTTTCTGGAGAATTTTGAAGGCGTGACTAAGTGCCAGCTAATATAAAAAACCACACACAAAAAAGAAAAAGTGATATTGTAAAGCTCAAACTCAGAATTTAAGTTCTTTTTTTAGTCAGCAACGAAAGTAATATGTTCACAAAAAGTCAAATAAGTACAATTGGAGGGGGACAAGAAGGCCACCAACTAAAGAAAAACCCGAAACAAATTACAAATCACACACAATGTACATTCCTTTCCAAACTTTTAGAGGGAAAGAGCAGCATGTGCTTATTAAGAGATCACATCAGATAGATGTTCAATCAGATCGTTCTACAAATGGGCTTGTTACTAGCAAGTGTGAGTAGTAATCTCTGGTGTTCTGTTTGGGGCTCATGCTTTCTAGAATTTCTTCTACATTTTCATTCAGTTTTCATTTCAATCTAATATTCGATTTTGTTCCCCAAAGGTTTGACTTAAGTGAACCCCCTTTTAGGATTTGTGATTTATGTGAATTGCATTGCTAGTTTATTTCAATTTTTCTACCAAGAGTTGTTTCCAGAGATAGCAACTTCCTTTCTTCCTTTCATCAAGCTATCGATCTTATCTTGTAATCACCCTAAAATCTATAGAATCTTTAGGTGACAATCTTGGAAATGCTAACGAGACACTTGTAGATATATGTATGTATTCATTTTGAGCTCGTTCACATATTTTTTTATAGTTTTTCCCTCGTAATTTTGTTTTACCTATTTAAATCGGATCTACTACTGCTTTTTTTTTCAACATATTGTTCTTTCGCAGTTTGAAATATTTTCATATTATTTGGAGATTAATCACAACTTTTAAAAACAGTTATGGGCGAGACTCTGTTGAACCTGCAATCAAACCTGGGGAGATGGCTTTGGTATGTACCGTTGCTTTGATTCATGACATTAATCTATACAAATCCCGTATGCATATATATACAACACAACAGCATCTATACACATAAATTGTAAGCATTAATACTTTAGTTTGATATTTCCATACATCAATTTTACCAGTCTTCAATTCGAACACATTTTCACCTTCTTTTTTATTTTATTTTATGGCAACAGCTTCCAAGTTTTGATCTTCCTTGATTTGTAGGTTGCCATCAGAGGCGTCACATGGCTGCTGCAACGGTTTCCACAGCTAGCAGACCAGTTATGACCGAAAGCATGTGAAAAGTGAGATTTATCATCACTTTGCTATTGTATAGATTATCATAAATCTGTGCTCTTACTAAATCAATGTGTCATTGATCCAAATTGGAGGGTAATACTGGATATACTTTGAAGCATGATTGTTGTAATACTATTGTTACCGGAGTTTCTTGCCTATTGGATATGTGGACTGTGTTACCATATTCTTGTAAATGTAGCGTCTTTTAGAAAAATACTATTCATACAAAATTTGTCATTCAAAATATGTAAAGATAACATTTTTGTAATTAAATGATATTTTAATAGGCACCATGCTTTAAAATGATAACTTTTAATGCAGTCACATTATTCTTTATACAAGTTATTTATATTTTTTTCTGTTTTGTTTTCATTGTCCTCCGCAACCAAAATAAAGGATGAAAATAACAATGTTTCCTACAAGTCCATGGCACTAAATATGCCATTGATTTTTGTGTGTGGGCACGCGAGAGCTTGTCAATGTCAATTGTGACCTGCATTATCAAGTTGCCTTTATTCAGTGCAATCACAAAAGGCGTTGAATTTCAGATGTATAGCCAAGGCCTAGCAACTTTTGCCAAGAGAATAACTTTGATCAATTTTGGCTCGATAATTTCACTCCCACTAGCTGTGAAAAGCGTGCCACAAAAAGGTGGGACTACTACATGGGGAGAGGGGGCAGACACTAATTAAAGCATAATCAAACGAAGTCTAAAACACTGAAGCGATGACATCCCCAAGGAGCAAATGACAATTGAGATATTTGCATGCTTTAGTTGAAAGTCATTAGACAGACATACTCCGTCCTACAAAATTTTACCTCATTCATGTCCACACCCAAGTAATACAACAATAACTTCGAAATTATCTCCCTATTTCAATGTTAAATGCATTCATTAAAAAAATGATAGTACACATTGATTTTTCAAAATGGATATGGTTTTGGGACAACCAAAATTCTTTTCCTCTTTGTTCTGTGTGACGCTGCCTCAACAAGAATGAATCACATTCATGAACCAAGAGATGCTGCAAAAATCTGGTGGCGCCTATTTTCAATGAACTGCTGCCGAAATTGCTCAAACTTCCCTTCCTTGATTGCTTGTCTAATTGCACGAAAGAACCCCAGATAATGGTGGGTGTTATGGCTGAAAATAAACACATAACAGTAAATATGAAATACACACAACAATCAAATCCACAACCACCACAATAAAGTGTGGGAGAATTCGTACATTTCTAGCAGAATTTGAGCCAACATTTCATGAACATTGAGCAGGTGATTAATGTATGCTTTTGTATGATTCTGGCATGCGTAACAGCTACAACCATCAACTATAGGGGATATATCTTTCCTGTCAAACATTTAAATAAAAACAAAATAAAAAACAAAAAAACAAAGAAGAAGGTGGACCAAATAGGTTAATTGTTGATAAAGTGGACTTTCCAATCATCCAAACAAATGCCATATTCAGTTGGTGTGGATGTCATAACAAACAACAAATAGGTTAATTGTTGATAAGAAGATCTGTAGTCTGTACTATATATGACAGTTGATAAGTTTTGCGGCTTCTTATGAACTTCATTAAAAAAATTCAACAAGCTTCGTTACAATTTCAAAAGTTGTTGATGATTTTAAAACTTTAACATTTCACGAAAATATCAAAAAGGCTTTGAAATTTCTATATTTCACTGAAAATAGTGAAGTAAGAACCAAAAAGCCTACTTCCAGTCTCTAAAGAAAAATTTCATTTCAATTCAGGTTCCAACTAAAATTCCAAACCTTGAGAGATCTTAACCTGTAAACTGTTGCTTTCAGATTGATCTTTGTTTGGTCACCTCCTATAGCACTTGGCTGAGAATCAGATACATTTCTCTCAATTTGATCAAACGGAAAGATAAGCGCAAAACCTCCAATTGTAAGATCGTAGATATACCTATAAAACAGTCACAAAGCGTTTTAACTTCTAGCAAGAAAGACACAAAAGAGAAACTTGTAAACAATCATGCTGAAGAAAGCTACATACGTAGAGTCAAAAAGATCAACTCCTGAAGCAATGCCCTGCAAGACCTCCTCTACAAAATGAAAAGACAAATATAGTTTTGCAACAAAAGAAATCCACAAATCTAAAAAATGAACAAAAAATATTTTCAAGAGCCGACTTGCGAAATTGTCCGTCCCCTAGAACTAAATGCAATTTAGATGGTCCAAGTAAACGGAATTAAAATCAAGCCAAATTACTAGAACAAAACGTTGGATTTTTGTAGGGGTGGTCTGTGAGACTTACCCTTGCAAAATTATTTTTCTTTCTGACCATAAAAGGTTATTATAAGAAAATCATTCTTGGTGAAATGAAAAATCTAATAACTACAAATACTAACAAAAGTAAGCATGATACCTGGAAGCCCAAGACCACAAATCTGCCGCGGCTTTTGCTCGGGTAAATTATCCTGAGATCAGATCCCATCAGAAAAAAAGATTGAATTTTCAAACCTCTTCATGAGCCAGATCCTTTCATTTGTTGAAATACTATTATGAACTCATATAACACTAGCAGCCTTTCTTGAGGATATTTAGTATACCTTCTGCATTAACACCCTCCACAAGTAGAGGATGTTGATCCTAAGCCTAGCATTTAGCTTGTCACTCCCCAATTTATAGATGCATGGTAGGTGCATAGCTTTGGCTACTAATAGAACATCACAACATCTGATTCTATCACCAAACATATAATGCAATTGAAGTGGAATATCCACAAGGTCCTAGCCTGCAATCTCGCTTAAAAATTAAGTTATTGTCATACTAGTAGAGCTTTTATTCTTAGCTCTACCTGCCACATTTCTTTTATCATCTCTGTTGGATAGCTTGATATAGATTGTTGGACTTATTTCCGAACAGCTTAAGCTTTTGGGCTAAGTGGTGATTTAACATGGTATTACAGTCCAGGTGGAGAAATTCTTGGGCTCAAATCTCTTCATTTGCATTTACTCTTCGTTTGCATTATGCTTCTCTCTATGTATGTTTGTTTGAATCTCCACATGCAAGACGGGCTTGCACGTGAGAAAGGGAGTTGGATTGCTTGATATAAATTGTTGGGTCCGTTTCCTAACTACTTAAGCTTTTGGGATTAATGGTGATTTAACAATCTCAAAGCATGTAACTACTATAGGTATCTAAACATTATAATTCAATGATTTGATTAGCTTCTCCGAATTTTTTTAGAAAGGTGCAGTATTCTTCATCGTGGACATTTCCTAAATACTTAAGCTTGTTGGATTGCTTGATATAAATTGTTGGGTCCGTTTCCTAACTACTTAAGCTTTTGGGATTAATGGTGATTTAACAATCTCAAAGCATGTAACTACTATAGGTATCTAAACGTTACATAATTCAATGATTTGAGTAGCTTCTCTGAATTTTTTTAGAAAGGTGCAGTATTCTTCAACGTGGACATTTCCTAAATAGAACACTACTTCTCTGTTATAAAGTGATGCAACAGAATCATACCGTTACAGCATTAAGGAGAGGAGAGCGCTCATCCATGCTCTCTCCAAGCCCAAATCCCCCAAGCCAGTAACCTGCATACAACGTTATATATTTACTTTAAGAATATATAGATAGCAGAATGGATGCCAAGTTGAAATTAATTACCAATACAAGCATAAAATCACAGTCTTCGAATAAGAACTCAAATGACAACAGTCCAATAGATAATTTTTGAAATTGGTGAAAAGGCAAGATGCATAAAGGTAGAACTTTACTGGTCTCCACTAGGTTCAAATCATAGAGTGCCTTTTTTTCTTTTCTGTTTTTGATGGAGGCTTTATACAAGAGAAGTGGGTGATATCAAGAAGTGGGTGGCCTCTTGTCTTTTTTGATTTCTGAAATTAAGTGGGAGGACATTACCTGAGTTTGAGAGGAATGGCCAAATGGCATAATGTTTTGTGAGGAATGAATTGACTGGGACTAATTCTATATAAAAAAATATGCACCAGAGTGGGGGCAACGAAGCAGAATAGAAATCAAATTCCTATTTCACCCCTTCGAACTCTCTTAACAAATTAACGAAGCCTTAAGCTTATCAGTTAGATGGAAAAAAATAAATTAAAGAGAAAAAAGAAAAAGATGAGAGAAAAATGAAGGTATGGCTGAATAAAATATTCAAAATTAGAGTTCTCTCTCTTACTGCATGTGTTTATATCCAATAATGTACAAAGTACAAAAGAACCCTTATAGCAACCTGATACATTTCGCTTTGCTACTTCCTGAGCACATCGTTCGCGTTCTTCCACACTAGAGCCTCCAACAATGGCTCCAAAAACAGCTCCACCTGTCTATATTTCAGTGATTAATACATGGACAATGTCAACCAATTAAAATATTATGGCATATGACATATTAAGTCACAATTGTTGTATCATGTTTCATGGACACTTTTTGAGGTATCAAACACATTTAAAAATTAGGAAAATAGTAAGAAAAATATTTATAAAATGGAAAACAAAACTTAGAAAAAATAATCTTCATTCACCTTGCTTGGTTTTGAGTTTTCAAAAACAGTTTTATGAGTTTTAAATTCGTATTTTTTTATTTTTAATGATTTTTTTTTAATTTTTTAATCAAAATTTTTTAATTTTTAGATCCACTTAATCTTAATATACTTAAAAAGTAAAAAATTTGTACAAAAATCTTCAAAAAATTCATTGAATACAACAAAATACAAAAATGTAAAGAATTTTTGTTTTTGTTTTTGTTAGTTTGTTTTGTTTTTGTTTTTGTTTTTGTTTTTGTTTTTTTTTTTTTTTGTATTTGGTGACTTTTTTAAACTTTTTTTCACAAATATTATTATACTTTTTAAGCATATTTAGATTAGGTGTATTTAAAAAAAATAAAAAAAATTATGTCAATATTTTTAAAAATTCACTAAAAATAAAAAATAAAAAAACATGGAAAACAAAAAAACTCTGAGGGGTTGTTTGGGGTGTCCTAAATAAGTGCACTTTTTGTCTTTTTAGACTAAAAAGTTGAGGGAAAAATATGAATTTTGGGTTAACTTTTTGACTTTTTATGGAAAAATGTGTATTAAAAAATTGTATAAATTAGTGTGTATGGGAAAATTAGGATTGGGAGTTGTGCAGCCGTAATTTTTTACTTTTGATGAATGGTGATAACTTTTTAACTTTTTGAGTAACTTTTTGGCTTTTTGACTTTTTTTACACTTCCCAAACTTGGCCTCAATTTTCTGAAAAGTGAATTCAATTTTTGGAACCAAACATGGTGAGGGTTCAAATATTTAAATCTCTAAACCTACCATTACAGTTAGGATATTAATTCTACAATATGTGATTCCATTCCATTCGCTAAAAGAAGAACGGATAATACTCTTTCATACAAACTATAGAACAAAAACGTTGATGTTTACATTTACAACATTCACAAAAAAGGGAAACTGATGGGAAATGAAGAGCAAGAAGACAAAGAAGAAACAAAAAAATTGTACTGCAAAAGTTATGCAATATTTTATGATCCTGTTTTTAAAAAGCATACAACATCACTTCCCTATTTTGTTACCATATCACTTAGATTCAAGTTCTAACATAACAACTTTTTAAGATTTTTTTGAAAAGGGAATATATATAAATCCCTCTAATGTCAAATTTCCAAGAACATTCCAACTTATGGCCAAAAAATACACAATGGTTCCCTCATATTTAGGAAAGATAATTGTCACGACTTGCTAAGTTGCATACACAAAATCTCCACCAAAAGAGGGTTGAAAGAAAGGAGGCTAATGAAAGATTCTAGAACCTCCCAGAAGGTTTGGGAGAATGCAATAATATTGTACACCATTCTAGAACTTCTATGAAATATTATAGAATAGACTCTAGATAGTTCTAAGAAGGTTGTGAAAGGCTCTTAGATGATTCCATGCACAACATTAATTATACATTCTAGATTGTTCCTAGGAAGGCGAAGTTGGTTATATAAGGGGAAGGCCTCATTCGGCCAAACCATCAAAGGGGAGTGTAATATAAGGAAGTGTAACCCAAGTGAATACAAGCAAAGCATTCTCTAAGAGCTTCTCTCTAGAAAATGTTTCTTACTTGTGTGTGTAAATCTTTCCTAGCTCTTTTCCAAGTAGGCTGACTTAGATGCAAAAGGAAAGGAATTGAGTAGGTTTAAATTTAAAGGTGATAGGTTGCTAGAAATACAAATGTTATGTTATTCAGTGGACAACAATTAACTACAGGTTTTCTTCTACCTTATTAAGCCAAACTTTATTAAACTTCTTTCAACTAAACTCACCACAAAGTCAATTTTTACCCAACTTTATTTTAAGTTTTGGTTCCTATCTCTTCTGACTCTAGTATTTTGTTGGTTTTTTTAGCTAAACTCAAAAAATGTATTTTGCTAAAACATGGATGTCAACTAATGAAACTAGTTAGAAATAGAAGATGGAGAGTGTTTACCGAGCTTAATGCAATGCATTCATCAAGCCATCTCACAGTTCGGTCTACCGAGTTTTTGTTCCTCTTTAGAGAGACCCATGCAGGCACTTCATCAGCTAAAGTGGCCCACAAATTTGGCTTCATAGAAGAAATCATTTTCATATATTCTAATGATTTTATCTGCAGACATTTAAAAATTTTGATAATCAAGCAAATTATTCCAAATAGAAAAAAGAATAAGTAAGAAAAAAATTAATGGAATCGAGAAAAAATTTACTAGAATTACCAAGAGACGACCACAAGGAGTTTCAAAAGATGCTCCGATTTTGTTGGTGCCATTGCATTCTGGAAGACATACAATAGAATCTCTTGGCACAGCTGCAAATCCATATTCATGCAAACCAAGCATCTGGTGTAGCCCTCCACAATTTGACATTGTTTCTGGTGTAAGGCCCTCTAGGCTACAAACAATGAAAATATACGAATCTTATTTTTTTCAAGTTTATATATGAATTTTTTTTATACCATAAGTTGATATATGAATCTTATTTTTTTCAAGTTCAAATTTTAAACTACTCATTTTACTTAAAACGTTTGCAATTAGGGTGGCGGTGAGTTTTCTTAGAAGTTTAAAATGATTTTATGTTATTGATAAGATTGTTAGGTACACTCAAACGAAATAATTTTTTTGCACCAAAAAGAGTGAATGACTTGGTTTTTTCATGTACAATTTGAAATTGAGACAAATTAACACTTACAAGTGTTTGGGTGCTTGCAGACACATATGTAAAGTAAAGTAGATTTAACTATTTTCTTTTTTTTTTTCTTTTTTTTTGCAAGAGTCCAACTAACCATACATATTAGCAATACCAACACCAATTAACCCAGTTGGATAGATTTAACTATTCAAGTCAGTGAAACAAAATCACAAACAACTTGTGTGCAATTTGCAAGTACTAAAAAAAAAAGTGTGAGAAAGTTGAAATACTTACAAGTGAAGAGGGCTAAACTGGAGGATGTGGGAATCAGGAGAAGGGAGGGAGGGGAGGAGATCTGGGGAGATGAAAGCTGGGAGGCCTTTACGAGTAGAGAGGAGGAGAGCCGGTGTCTCTATGGCTATTTCGCAGCTGCTGCCGCCAACTATCTGTAAAATACCAGACCTTGCTCTTCCCTTGCTCCATGCCTTTACCGCAAACTTCATCCCTCTTCTTTTTCTCTTTCTCTCTCTCTCTCTAACCAGCTCCGTCGTCGCCGTCCCGCCTCGGTTTTCTCTCCTATTACATGCTACGCTTCCTTACGTTTGTGAACTTCCACTTCTTTCTTTCTTTTTTTTTTTTTTTTGATAAATTACAATCTTAGGCCCGTTTGACAAGTTAAGCTGGGGAAATAGGCAATATGACAAACACCACATTACATTATTCTCTTTATTATCTATTTTTTTATACAATTTTTTTTCTTTTTTATAAAAAAATCAAAAATCAATTAAATAGCTTATTCTCGAACACCTTTTAGACTTCGTTTATGTGTCGGCTTTTTAGCTGTTCAACAACCACATCACCTTCTTTATTTTTTTATAAATTTTAAAAATTAATTAAACTGGTCACTTCCCAAACATCTTTTAAAAATTTTTAAGATAGTTTTAATTTTTTTTGTTTTGTTATCTTTATATTTTAGATAAAGTATATATATATACATATATATATTTTAAATACATCTAATCTAAGGCTTATTTTGACAACATCAAGTTTTAATTTAAAAGTCGTTACAAAAAATTTAAATATATATTTTTTTTCACATTTTTTATATTAAAATAAAATTACTAATTTTTAAAGAGAATTTATTAGGAAATCTTTTTTAAGTATTTATATCCTAATTAATTCATAAAATATTCTTTTTTTCAATAAGTCTTATTATTTAGACATTTAAACCTTGTTTGATAACTACATATTTTAGTCAAAAAGTCAAAAAATCATTATAAGTTGTCACATCATTTTCTCTACTTTTTTACATATCTTTTTGTAAAAAATTAAAAAAATACTAAAATAGCATGTTCCTAAACGAAACCTTAATTCATCAAATCTTAATTCTCATATTTAAGATATTTATGGATAATTTTATCCATTACAAATATTTTTTAAACCCTTAGCAACTTGGTAATGTGAACATTCATATTTAACAATGTAAATGTTCACACGGTTAATATGAATATTAATGTGCGCTTCACCCAATTATTATTAGGATTATTTTGGTAATTATGTCACTCATAGAACTTATTGAAATATAAGAAAATAATTTAAATTAAGTGAAATATAAATAAATGAGAATGTATTTATAAATAAGGGAAAATTATTGGAAACTCCCATTTTGGAGAGTTGTAGTCCAGTAGGTCCTTTTTTTAAAATATATACACGTCCCAGTCCTGTTTGTTTTATGGGATGGGTTTTCGGACTTATATACCCTTCTTTTATTTGGTTGGCAACGTTTTTTGAAGGATATTTGATTTATATTCATCACGTTGATTACGGTGTGCAGTGTATGGAAAGATCTAATGTGGCCAGATTTTGTGGGATGATGAGGGTCATGATTTTTTGAATGTTGCGTGGGGGGTAGGGCAGGGGGTTAAGGTGTGCGAGTTGTGCACTGGTGTACTCAGTTGTCTGCTTCAACGTTGTAGGGCGTCGTTCTGTGTTCTTCATTTGCGGCGAAGGTAATGTTCTTCTGGTACTTGTTCGTTATGTTAATGGTTTTACTTTGGGGGTGCAAGCGTCGATACGTTGTCGGCCAGTGTTGCATGTATTACGTTGTGACGTTTACACCCCATAGATAATCGGTGTGTTCGTCGTTCTGGGTTCTTCATTTTGCAGCGAAGGTAATGTTTTTCTGGTATTTGGTCGTTATGTTAATGGTTTTACTTTGGGGGTGCAAGCGTCGACACGTTGTTGGACAGTGTTGCATGTTGTCACGTTTACACCCCATAAATAATCGGTGTGTTCGTCGTTCTGGGTTCTTCATTTTGCAGCAAAGGTAATGTTTTTCTGGTATTTGTTCGTTATGTTAATGGTTTTTTTTTTGGGGTGCAAACGTCGACACGTTGTTGGACAGTGTTGCAGGTAGTACATTGTGACGTTTACACCCCATAAATAATCGATGTGTTCGATACCTATCTTGCGGAAATCATAAAGATTGTATTTTTTTGTATACATTTTCAGTGTCATATATGTACTGTACTTACAAAGTGGAAGCGAAGAACTTGAGTTTTCATATTTAATTTTATTTTTTCGTTCGGTCTCGTTGCAGGAATGGCGGACAATATCATGTTGTTGTGTTCATACGGCAGTGAAAACGTTACCATCGTTGTCCATACTGGTTACACGTTTTGTATGCTGGTTGAACATGTTTGCCAACGATTTGGTGGCCTCCATAGTGATTCGGCTTTGATGTCATTCAAGATTCCTGGGTACAACAATTTCAAGATGGAAAACGATTCCGATTTCGAGAACGTGGTATGCCTCGCTAGATCATTTGGATTGGATCATATCGACATTGATGTGGTACAGCGTGGTGCGTCGCGGGGAATCAAACGTCGCAATGGAGTAAACGATGTACTCGACGACATAGTTACTCAAGGGGGGGAAATGGCAGCATATATTGATGAGGGGGCTGACTTGTTACCTAATTTTTGCCAACACACTCGCAAAGTGTTATTGTCGGCGGATTGGGGATATGGCATAACTAACATCGGACAATGTTTTGAGGGTGGGGCGGGGGAATTTCGCAAGGTACTCAGCAAGTACGCCATCGAATGTGGGTTTCAATTTAAGTTCGTAAAGAACGACTTAGTTCGAATTACGGCGGAATGCACATTTAAGGAGTCAAGGGGCTGTCCATGGTTCATCCATGCGAGGGTGTTGAATACGAATGGATATTTTTACATTAAAAAATGGCACCGTGAGCACACTTGTGGGGTCGCTGTGCGTACTAACCGAAACCCGAGGATGGGATCCGAACTAGTTGCTGATGTTATTGCGGAACGTGTACACGACAAACCATTAACTCGCCCAACCGATGTCAAGTATGATTTCAAAAAAGAATACGGTTTGCAAATTAGTTACCGTGTAGCTTGGTTGGGGGTCGAAAAAGCAAGAGGAGAACTTTACGGTGATCATTCGATGTCGTTCGACCAACTGCGTTGGTATACCAATGCCGTAATGGAATATAATCCGGGGAGTTATATTAATCTTGAATTTGATGAACACAACACCTGTCGTTTTAATAGGCTTTTCATATCATTCAAAGCATGTATTGATGGGTTTAACCAATGTCGCCCGTTATTGTTTTTGGATGGTACATTTCTGAAAGGGAGATTCAAGGGTAATTTACTTGCGGCCACTGCAAAAGATGGAAACCAAGGTAATATACTCATTGTTCCCGTTATCTGTTTCATGACTCATATATTTGCTTACTTTTGTTCGGATTACGTATAAGACGTGGGTAATTCATTTTCATGTTACTGAAACAGGCTTGTTCCCAGTTGCTTTTGCAATTGTCGATTCGGAAAACGCTGGAAATTGGGCTTGGTTCTTACAGAACCTAGCTAACGTTGTCGATGAGAATCGGGTTTTGACATTTGTTTCGGATCGTCACGTCAGCATAATGGAGTCCATGCCGACTGTCTTCCCAACGGCCCACCACGTTTTTTACATGCAACATTTACAGAGGAATTTGAAGGACAAGATGAAATATGTGAACAAATTATACCGCGTTGGAATGGTAAGCAAGTTGCGTGCATGTGCATATACACCGACCGTAACTGATTTCAATGAAAAAATAGATGCATTCATACAGTCCGGTCGGCACATCGCCATGAATTTTCTGAAAGATTTAGAGCCGCACCGATGGGCCAACGCGTATTTCAGGTGTGGGGCAATAATTATAAGTTCATTCTTTTACACAACCTTACACAGTATACGTTTTGTGATTTTGCTGCTATGTCACACCCATTTGTCACCACCCATATATTTGCAGGGGCAAACGTTATGGCGAGATGTGTTCTAACGCCGCTGAATCATTTAACAATTGGATAAAAGAAGCACGCAATTTGCCAATCACTCGATTGGTTGATGCAATCAAGACCCAGATAATGAATCAAATGTCTAAACGTAGGGGATTGTCAAGTACATGGGCTTGTGCCATATGTCCGGCGATGGAGTCCAAACTGGACAAGGCGTACAAAGAGGGAAGGTCGTGGATAGTCAGTCAGTCGAATAATGACGTGTACAAGGTCCACTCACACCCATCAGTGTTGGTGGACATTGCCAGGCGTACATGCTCATGCTTCTAATGGCAAATCAATGGGTTTCCTTGTGAACATGCAATGGTTGCCATCCGTAACAGTGGTAGCGACTTGAATGCATTGGTTGAACCTTATTTTCACGTATCAACCTATCAGTTATCATACTCCCACACCATATACCCAATCCCAACAATTGAGAAACCACATGCTAATCCGGAAAATTATGTTATTCTTCCACCGGTAGTGCGACGACCACCTGGCAGGCCAAAGAAAAAACGAATACCATCTAAAGGTGAAGAAGTCCAACAGATTCGATGTAGACGTTGTGGCCGTCTGGGGAACCATAACAGGAAGACATGCAACGAACCAATATAGTCCCAACCATTTTGCGTTGCCACGTTTCACTTAGAACTATTTATACAAGGTCTAATGTTTGATGTTAGTTTAGTCATATGCAATAACATCTTTCAATTTCATTGTTAAGCTACAATAAAGTTGGTCATTTTGTTTAAAATTTGGCATTATGTTTTGAAGATTCATTTTATTCGGTATTATGTTCTCAACATTAATTTCATGGTGTGCTTTTAGTTTTACAGTTTTTGACATTTAACCTTTGTTGCTATGTTTACATTTTACACCATACTGTTTGTGCTATGTTTCAAAGAATTACCATTGTGCGATGCCACGTTTACTTTTCCAACTATTTCTACAATGTCTAATGTATGCTGTTAGTTTAGTCATATGCAATAACATATTTCAATTTCACTCTCAATGTACAATAAAGTTGGTCAGTTTGTTAAACATTTTGTTTTATGGTCTGAAGATTCATTTCATTCGGTTTTATTTTTTGAATATTCATTTCATGGGCTGTGGTATGTTTTACAGTTTTTTGCATTTAACATTTTTTGTTATGTTCATAATGTAAACCACATTGTCTGTGCTATGTTGCAAGAATTTCAAACATGTTTTAAAAGAACAAACCACCATCAACGAATTCAATGAACTCAATTAACGTACGACTCATCCTCAATGAACTCAATTAACGTACGACGCCACCGTCCCACATCCACAATGTGCCAACATCAAAATTACGTAACCAAACCACACAACCATTACCCCACAACTTTTGATGAACTTTCACAACACAAACAACACAAACTGTCCTCCCATGTTTCCACCAAAACAACACAAAGTATGAACACGTGTTATTAGAAATCCCATCTTACATTTGTAACACAGCTTCTCCATCAAATCAGACAATATAAAACATTTTCCCTGTCTCGATTGGTTGCACATAATTCCCAGAAACATTGAGACCATAACGTACCTTCTAAGTCACTTCAAATTATGTAATGAACCCCACCTGCCAACATATGAAAATACCAAACTGTACAATTAAATGAAATCAACGGGAGCATTAATGTTCCAATGTCATCCACCTTCAATGCATGTTTCACATGTCAAACACCAGACCACATCAATATGATTCCATTACGAACAAACTTGAACACTACTTATAATGCAATATATGTAATTCAATAGCCCTAAAAAAACTTAATTCAAATTCAGATGATGCACACCAAAATGCTGGCCACACTACGCCAGCCTCCAAAAAAATGTCTTGCACGGCAATACCATGCCAAAACATATCGTACCATCGAAGTCAACGTCAACGACATTACAAACAATGCCAACCAAAACATAAGTTAACCAACAGGCAAAAATAAAACCAAAAACTAAGCACAAAAACATAAAGCCAACTGTATGAGCCATATTCAGCCACATTCTTCGTTATCCACGCTTTCACTTCCTCTGGTTTGGTCATCCACAAAAGCTTCCACCATCGTCGCCCTCGCTTTCACGTAGTTCGTACCTTCCATTATTTTTTTAATCTCCGTGTGGTGGACATATTGTCGCATCACATAACAGACGATGATAGCACAATCAGGCCTATTGTGGACAACACACCAAGTACATCAACAAATATATC
The DNA here is from genome assembly GCA_030407325.1 of Camellia japonica. Taxonomy (NCBI): domain Eukaryota; kingdom Viridiplantae; phylum Streptophyta; class Magnoliopsida; order Ericales; family Theaceae; genus Camellia; species Camellia japonica. Next base: position 10,093 of record JAPPVO010000884.1, on the reverse strand, counting down.
AGAATCTAATTTCTGGTGATTCCAACAAGTGCGTAACAAATTAAAATTACAACCGAAACTTACGAATCCACACGCTGTTGTGGGGAGTCAGTGACCACTTCCAGCACAGAGTCATGTCCTTGCGTAAACAACACCTCACCGCCATTACTTGACTGTTGCTTCTCTCTGATAAATTTAAGCACATTTTCTTTCTGCCACGTAGTCAAATAATAAAACGTCACACACTTACCAAAACATACATATCTAAAAATATGGAAAACACACGCCACCCATAAATTTACAACCTTAAATGCTCAAACACAACTTACCAGCGCTAACGCCTCGTTGTAATGTGTGTCCTCCGACCCGGGTCGTGGCCTAATTGAATTGTAATGCTTCCAACTGCCAACTTCTGTGTCGTAAACGACTAAGGTCCAGTGTGATTTGTGGCATATCGGGAAATGCAAGAACCTGTAACCGACTGATGCGCACATGTTGGCATCCAGATACCGATCCCTTGTTGTTTTGTTTATGTTATTCACCATTGCCTGTCATTAAGTTTGTTCATACTTACATCAAACCAACAACACTAAACTACCCTTTACCCACAACCACAAATGATTGATCACTTGGCTGTCCGATGAACAGTTTTCCGCCCACAGCAACACCATCGCCAAGTACACCACTTGCATCATTCGGATCATTCACATTTACAGCAGCTGCCTCACATCCCCCATCACCAACTGTATGTGCATCATTCATATCAACAAAGTCATCATCAACCAAGCCCGTCATGATACATTCTCCCATTAATTGTGCCCTCTCATATGGTGTTACTTGTAATCTGCCTGGATTGACCTGTTTAACCATGCCATAACCACTCAATTAAACACATATGCAAACATTTATAGTACAATGTAAAATGGTTACCTCAAATGCATCCCCATCCGACAACGTCACAGTCCGCATCTTCGTCAACAAAGAACTGACATTCCATTTCAAAAATCTCGGAAACACGTCAGGATTAGCAGCATCCACTAATGTCGTGTGTTCACACAGGAAATACTACAAATCAAACACAACAAATTCAATAAAAGCATATTACACAAACTCAACAAACAATATAAATCTCAATATCACACATACCAACAACACAACGACGCATCCAGTTACTTTTTCAGGTGTACGATGGAACTCCTTAATTGACCCCATCAGTGTGCTTCGTATCGCAGCAGTCCAGTTGTAAAGTTTCATATAACTCAATCTGTCTATCAGGCGAATAAAAGTCCAGCTAACAGATTCGCCAGACGTTGAGAAGAATAGTTTCACACACACGTACAACGTTAACAGCTTGACGGCATCTTCAACGTCCTGTGCAGAAGTGCTATGCACGGCGTCAAGGAATAGTGTTTTCACGAGCTTCGAACTAATACGACTAGACCCACACCTCCGCTGAATGAAGTCCGAAGGTGGTCGGGGCCCGGAGGCCATTACCAACGGCTGATCACCGCATTGTAGCCCGAATATCAACCTTACGTCACTGTCCCTCAGCGTCACCATGCCATTTCCAATTCGAAACGACCCACTGCTCGGCATGTACGTTTCAATCAGCTTGAATACTAACTCATCGCATTTTCTGAAATCCTGTTGATTCAGATCATGTTCTAAAATTGCTTCAAACAATAGCCAAAACGGTGTCTTTCTCATATGGACACGGTGAGCCTCTGTCAAACCTGATGTGGACACAATCTTTACAATTCCTGCAATGTTGGACTGATAATTTAAGCGCATTTTTTTACGTCTCAGACCTCGTGGCACACTTCTTACGGGTTTCACCTGTTTGAACAATATTCTTCCTTGGATTCTTGGCCCAATTTTTTTCGATGGCGAACCAGCAACAACACACAGACGAGATGTCTCTCTTGATCTTGTCCACGGGCTGGACGTCCTATAGCGACCCTAGTCTTTTCCCATTCGGTTGTTGTATCCGGACTTATGTTCCGTAGATCCCGTTGTTATAGTATTGTGGTTACTGTCCTCTAAATTCCTTATTCTTGAGTTATTGGATGTATTGGGCAGGTTTGTTACAGGTGGGTTGGGTTGGAAACCAAGTGTTGCTGTCCAGATTTCTGGACCGTCGCTCGAGCAAGGAGTTGGTCGCTCGAGCGAGCTCTTGTTTATGGTCCTTAGCTCGAGCCAGGGTTTCTTCGCTCAAGCGAGCGATTGCGTCTAGTATAGACCTGAGAGCTGTATTTGTTGGCTCGAGCGAGCTTTCCTTCGCTCGAGCGAGTTTCGAGTTCTTCGCTCAGGCGAGCATTCTGTCGCTCGAGCGTGCTTCTGGGTTGCAGACCTGAAGCATTGCATTCTTGGCTCGAGCGAGACTTTCTTCGCTCGAGCGAGTCATTCTTGTGTCTGGTCGCTCGAGCGACCAATCCTTCGCTCGAGCGAGCCTGTCGGGTTTAAATAGGCAGCAGCGGTTTTTAAAACACTTTTTCACCATCTTTTTTATTCCAGAACCCTAGGTACGACTTCTCTCTCCCTCCACTCACCTTTTCTCTTAGGTTTCATCTATTTTTAGGGTGTTTTTACCCTAGGCTCTTTATTAAAAAGATAGAGTGAGTCGAGGGCTTCCTTTTAATCTGAACAATCTTGGGTTTGGAGCACTTTGGATTTTCGTCATCTTCTCCATTCAAGTTCTTCGCTTCGAGGTAGGGATTTCCTACTCTATATTATAAGTTTTGTTCTAAGCTTTGGTAGTTTGATATGTTGGGGGTTATTTTGGTAATTTTGGGAAAAACCCTAGTTGTTTTAATGAATTAATTTGTATAATTAATTTAAGGAGAATTGAGGAATTTATTGATTTAATGGTGTAGTCGGATAATTTAAATCACTTGCCTACTAAATTGTTGATATATTTATTTCCAGTCTAGAAATAACTGTTTTGGGCTATCGGTGGAGGATAGTCGTGATTGTTGTAGACATTGCATGTGGATTAGGGATAACTGAAACTAATCACATTGGTTAAGTCATTAATTTTGACTATTGAATTAATACAAAAAATACATGTATTGATTGAGCATTGCATTTGCATATTGTGTGGGAGGAGATAGGGATGTACTCCACGGTTTAGGGGAAGATAGGGATGGACCTCTAAACCGGATTTTGTTTGGGAGGAGATAGGGGATGGACTCCATTAGCATCACTATTATGTGTGCTTATTGATACTGAAGTGTTTTTACATGTTATTGATACAGCACTAAAATGTGTATCAAACGGGAAGTATGAAGTGTTTTGATATGAGACTGAGTCTTATTTGTTTGGTTGATATTGGAAGTAATGTGAATATGATATATATAGTTCACTGTTGTAAGTTTGGCCAGGTTCTGAGCCATATTGATATTAATGGAAAGTGAAACGTGTCATAGACATTAGTGTCATAAGACTGTATAACGATATGATTGATTATCTTGGTTAACCATCTATTGAATGCTATTGCTTTATTCAATGCTTATATTTGGTTTAGTACATTTCTACTGGGCTGTGGCTCACCCTATATGGGAACATCATTTTCAGGTCCAGGTGATAAGCTACCTCCAAGGACTTAGGTTGGAAGGATTTGGATTTTGAATACTATCTTTAGTTATTTGTTTTTTTATTTGATAGTACATGTAAACATTCAAGCCTAGGGCTTTATTTGTATTTGAGTTAGAACTCATATTTTTGTGTCCAAGTGTTGGCTTGGAGAGATGTAAGCCCGTAGGGCATTTAATTTGATGTTACATGTAATGTTTTTATTTAGTAATACTCTGATGAATGAGATAATGAATTGTTTTCTTTTAATATTGCATGTTAATGTTATATATATTATGGGTTTATTTTGAGGGCGTGACAACTTGGTATCAGAGCGTACCAGGTTTGAATACTTTGGGTACGTGGGAAGTGATTAGTATCACAATGGGTTCGTCTCGTTTGATAGAGACTTAATGTACTGTTATATGCTTATATGAGAACATGTTTATGTGATTATGTGGGTATGGAACGTAGTTTCTAGGATGTTAATTGGACCCTTGAGTTTCTAGTAATCTTGTTGGAAAGGCACTTGATCAATGCTGCTTCCAACCGGAACTATAGTAACGCTTCGGGACTATTATTATCCAGGAATGAAATTCGTAGGTGCTTATATGATTATGTGCTTACGTGGAATGAATTATTGTTGTCCAATGCATTAGGACGCGAGTTAGCTTCGGCACATTTATTAATGTGCTAACGTCTTTGTTTCCTTTATTAGGATGTCAGGACGAGGACGAGGACGAGGACGCGGTAGGCGTGGTAGGCCGGTAGGCAGGAGGTGCCTGTGCCAGAGGATTCCGGCAGTACAGGAGGGAGTTGGCCAGGCCAATGTGTCCGAGCCAGTAGGCCAGCAGGCTATGGGCGCTTTAACCCGAGATAGCAGGGGCATTCAGGGAGTCAGTAGGCATTCTCAGAGCTAAGAATCAGGCTCAGGTTGTTATTGCGGATGTAGGATCTTCCTTTCCGAAGAGGGAGTTCTTCCGGTCTAATCCGGATGAATTTGTGGGTGATCCTAAAGAGCCGCTTAAGGCAGATGAATGGCTCGAACAGACAACGAAGACGTTTGAGATGCTTGGCATCGAAGACGAGGGGTTGAAGGTGACCTTGGCATCTTTCCAGCTGAAGGGGGATGCGGGTCAGTGGTGGAAGTTCTCTAAGGGTCGCATAGGAGGTACATGGGAGGCTTTTGTGAATGCTTTCCAGGAGCGGTTCTTATCTCCAGCAGTTAGGGAGAAGCTGAGAGACCAGTTCTGCCAGCTTAAGCAGTCGAGTTCTTCAGTGGCCGAGTTTGAGGCTGCATTTACTAGCTTGTCCAGGTTTGCACCTGAGTTGGTGGCGTCTGAGGAACGCCGTTGTATTGAGTTCGAGAAGAAGTTGAGGCGTGGACTCAAGTTGAGAGTTGGGGGAACTATGATTCGGGAGTATGGGCGTATGGTTGATGCTGCAGCCCATATGGAGATCATGATGCAAGAGGAGGAGGAAGGGCAGAAAGGCTCCAAGAGGAGTCAGGATGGCCAAAGTGATGGTAGGAGACAGAAGGGTTTTAACCTCAGCAGTCTCAGGGTAGCTTTTCTAGATCGACTTTTCCTGTGCCGAGTGCTAGTTCGGGGAAAGGCAGCCCGGGAGACATTACCTGTTTCAAGTGTGGCCAGCTGGGCCACAAGTCTCCAGTTTGTCCTCAGAGGGGAGGAGTACAGAGAGCAGCATCATCTTCGGCTCGATCTCAGAGCCAGAGTCAAGGTAGAGGCCAGCCGCTCTCTTGTTTTCAGTGCGGTCAGGCAGGGCACATGAAGAGGTATTGCTCGCAGTTGGGTGGCACACCTGGTGCATCTGGTTTGAGGCAGACTCAGGGTCAGCAGCCAGCTTAGTCGGGTCAGGCCTCGAGGGCCAATCAGGGGGTTCATCGTCCCAGTCTGTGCAGCAGTCTTGCTCCTAGGGGTGAGCAGGTTGATCAGAGACCATCTGGGCGCATGTATGTTGTTACCGCGCAGGATCTTGTACCGGCTCCATCTGTTGTGAGAGGTACCTTCTGTTTTGCAATTCGGTTGCTAGTGTTTTGATTGATACGGGTGCATCTCATTCCTTTGTGTCTGCTGCATTTGCATCTGTTTTGGAGTTGGAGTTAGCACAGTTAGCATCTCCTATTTGTGTAGTGTCACCTCTTGGGAGCGAGTTGATCTTGAAACAAGGTGTTAGGGGTTGTGATATAGAGGTCGACTATCATAGACTTCCGTTTCCTTTTGTAGTTATGCCATGAAGGGCTTTGATGTTATTTTGTGAGTACTCAGACGTCTTTCCCGAGGATCTTGTTGGTTTGCCACCGCATCGAGAGATTGAGTTCTTTATTGACCTAGTGCCCGGCACGGCGCCAATTTCTATGGCACCTTATCGTTTTGCCCCAGCCGAGTTAGTTGAGTTGAAGATTCAGCTCCAGGAGTTGCTAGATAAGGGCTATATCCATCCTAGTGTTTCGCCGTGAGGAGCACCGGCCCTCTTTGTTAAAAAGAAAGGTGGTGCTTTGAGACTTTGTATAGATTACCGGAAATTGAATCGGGCTACGGTTAAGAATAAGTACCCTATGCCTCGTATAGATGATCTGTTCGACCAGTTGAAGGGTTCCGTTGTTTCTCTAAGATAGATTGAGATCGGGTTACCACCAGTTGAGGGTCAGGGAGGAGGATATTCCGAAGACGGCATTCCATACGCAATATGGCCACTATGAGTTTTTGGTGATGCCATTTGGGCTCACCAATGCACCGGCAGTGTTTATGGATTTGATGAACCGGATATTCCGGGAATTCTTAGATCGTTTTGTAGTCGTCTTCGTGGACGACATCCTTATCTATTCACCTTCGGAAGAGGAGCACAAGGAACACTTGAGAGTGGTGCTTGAGTTACTATAGAGCCCATAAGCTTTATGCTAAGTTTGGGAAGTGTAAGTTCTGGCTAGAAGAGGTCAAGTTCTTAGGCCATGTAGTTTCTGGGGAAGGAGTGTCTGTTGATACATCCAAGACTGAGGCAGTGCAAGATTGAGCACAGCCTAAGAGTGTGTTTGAGATCCGCAGTTTTCTGGGATTAGCTAGGTATTATCGCCGGTTTGTGAGGGATTTCTCCAGGTTAGCTTCGCCTTTGACTAGATTGACTCGGAAGGGAGTCAAATTTGTATGGAGTGAGACTTGTGAAAATTCGTTTCAGGAGTTGAAAGTTAGACTGACCACCGCTCCAGTCTTGATTATTCCGGAGAGAGGGTTGGGTTATGCAGTCTATTGTGACGCCTCACGAGAGGGTCTGGGTTGTGTGTTGATGCAAGAGGGGAAAGTGGTTGCCTATGGCTCACGTCAACTGAAAATACACGAGAAGAATTACCCTACGCATGATCTAGAGTTAGCAGCTGTGATATTTGCCTTGAAGATTTGGAGGCATTATCTTTACGGTGAGAGGTTCGAGGTATTCTCAGATCATAAGAGTCTGAAATATCTGTTACACAGAAAGACTTGAACTTGAGGCAGAGGAGGTGGATGGAGTTCATTGAGGATTATGACTTCGAGTTGCATTATCATCCGGGGAAGGCCAATGTAGTGGCTGATGCCCTTAACAGGAAATCTGTTGGTGACGTAGCTAGTATAGCCATCCGAGAGTGGGAGATATTGGGTGCACTTGGGGAGTTTGATTTGCTTCTGGGCGAATCCGTTGAGACTGCGGCCTTGTTTTCTGTTGTTGCACAGCCTACACTTGTGACTCGAGTGCTAGAGGCACAGAGAGGTGACCTTGAGGTGGAATCTCTCCGAGAGAAAATCTCCAATGGGAAGGTTGAGAAGGGTTTGACGGTATATCCCGACTTGAGTGTGAGATACCGAGACCGTCTGTTTGTGCCGGAATCTTGTCGAGAGGAGGTACTCCGAGAGTTTCATCATTCACGTCTTGCGGTACATCCGGGAGGCACTAAGATGTATCGGGATTTGGGTCGCCAGTTTTGGTGGCGGGGTATGAAGAGGGATGTGGCAGCTTTCGTGTCCAAGTGCCTTACTTGTCAGCAAGTGAAGGCCGAGCATCAGAGGCTAGCAGGTTTGTTACAACCCTTGCTTATTGCCGAGTGGAAGTGGGAGCATGTCACTATGGACTTCGTTGTAGGTCTTTCGAGGACTCAGCGGGGTAATGATGCTATTTGGGTGGTTGTAGACCGGTTAACTAAGTCGGCGCACTTCATTCCTATGCGCATGAGAGATTCGGTAGATCATCTTGCCGACTTGTACATTCGGGACATAGTGGATTGCACGGGGTCCCAGTGACGATCGTCTCGGATAGAGATCCTCGTTTTACTGCTAGGTTGTGGCAGAGTTTTGCAGGTGCCTTAGGCACTAAGTTGACCTTTAGCACGGCTTATCATCCTCAGACTGACGGGCAGTCCGAGCGTACTATTCAGATCCTTGAGGATATGCTTCGGGGTTGTGTTCTTGATTTCAGTGGGTTGTGGGAGAGGCACTTGCCTTTGGTGCAGTTTGCCTACAGCAACAGTTTCCAATCTAGTATCGGTATGGCACCGTTTGAGGCCTTGTATGGCCGACCGTGTAGGTCTCCAGTTTGTTGGGCCGAGGTGGGTGATGCACCTTTGTTGGGCCCGAAGTTGGTGAGGGAAACGACGGAGAAAGTTGAACTTATCCGTAAGAGGCTTATTACAGCCCAGAGTCGTCAGAAATCTTATGTCGACCGTAGGAGGAGACCTTTGGTGTTTGAGGTGGGTGATCATGTCTTTCTGAAGATATCACCTAGGCGGGGGTTAATGAGGTTTGGGAAGAGCGGAAGTTGTCCCTCGATTTATTGGCCCTTTTCATATCCTTGAGAGGATTGGTGAGGCTGCCTATCGTTTAGCTTTGCCACCGCAGTTATCCGGAGTTCATGACGTGTTTCATGTGAGTATGCTTCGGAAGTATGAGCCGGATCCATCACATGTGTTGGATTGGACCGATTTAGAAGTTGACGAGGATGTCTCGTATGAGGAAAGACCGGTTCGAGTTCTGGACAGGCGGGATCAAGTTTTGCGAGGCAAGACCATCCCTTTGGTAAAGGTTCTGTGGAAACATCACGGGGTGGAGGAAGCCACTTGGGAACGTGAGTTGGAAGTCCGCGAGAAATATCCGGACATGTTTATTGATTTGTAATCTTGTATTTAGATTTTGTAATATTGTTGAACTTAAGAGCTTTATATATGTCTTAAGTTGGAAAACATTGAGAATGTTTTGGTTTAATGATAGTGTTGTGAAACTTGCCTCATAATGGAAGTGGAATGTAACATTTATATGTTGAAGGTGTCATAAATATCATGAAATTGAATATGATATGAAAATGGGAATGATGTATATGGAAATTGTTAAAATTGAAAGAAATGCATGTTGATAATGCAAGTTAAAATATATTTGTTTACTTATTGTGAGATCCCTCTTGATAATAGATGAGACCGGTATTTGGTCAAGTTGTTTATTATTGTAATATAACAGTGTTGGGAATTGAGAAAAAACCTGTTTTCGAAAAACTTATGCTTAATTTCGGGGACGAAATTCTTTTAGAGGGGGAGGTTATAGCGACCCCGGTCTTTTCCCATTCGGTTGTTGTATCCGGACTTATGTTCCGTAGATCCCGTTGTTATAGTATTGTGGTTGCTGTCCTCTAAATTCCTTATTCTTGAGTTATTGGATGTATTGGGCAGGTTTGTTACAGGTGGGTTGGGTGCTGTCCAGATTTCTGGACCGTCGCTCGAGCGAGGAGTTGGTCACTCGAGCGAGCTCTTGTTTATGGTCCTTAGCTCGAGCCAGGGTTTCTTCGAGGCAGCAGCGGTTTTTAAAAACACTTTTTCACCATCTTTTTATTCCAGAACCCTAGGTACGACTTCTCTCTCCCTCCACTCACCTTTTCTCTTAGGTTTCATCTATTTTTAGGGTGTTTTTACCCTAGGCTCTTTATTAAAAAAGATAGAGTGAGTCGAGGGCTTCCTTTTAATCTGAACAATCTTGGGTTTGGAGCACTTTGGATTTTCGTCATCTTCTCCATTCAAGTTCTTCGCTTCGAGTAGGGATTTCCTACTCTATATTAATAAGTTTTGTTCTAAGCTTTGGTAGTTTGATATGTTGGGGGTTATTTTGGTAATTTTGGGAAAAACCCTAGTTGTTTTAATGAATTAATTTGTATAATTAATTTAAGGAGAATTGAGGAATTTATTGATTTAATGGTGTAGTCGGATAATTTAAATCACTTGCCTACTGAATTGTTGATATATTTATTTCCAGTCTAGAAATAACTGTTTTGGGCTATCGGTGGAGTAGTCGTGATGTTGTAGACATTGCATGTGGATTAGGGATAACTGAAACTAATCATTGGTTAAGTCATTAATTTTGACTATTGAATTAATACAGAAAATACATGTATGATTGAGCATTGCATTTGCATATTGTGTGGGGGAGATAGGGGATGTACTCCACGGTTTAGGGGAAGATAGGGGATGGACCTCTAAACCGGATTTTGTTTGGGAGGAGATAGGGGATGGACTCCA
>JAPPVO010000883.1:0-10109 GCA_030407325.1 Camellia japonica | reverse complement strand
GATACTTTTTTTATGGATCAGACTTCCTTAGGTACCGCAAAATTCAACAGGACTAAAGATGACCTGTTGATGAGGTAAAAGGCTGTACGAGCGACTTCAGCCCAGAATGACTTTTGCAACTTTGCCATTCTGAGCATGCATCTAAATCTTTAAATAATAATGCAGTTCATCCTCTCTACCACACCATTGTATTGTGGGGTACCAGGAACTGTTGTCTTGTGGTGAATACCTCTGTTGGCACAGTATGCTTCAAAAGTATTAGAAGTGTACTCCCCATCATTGTCTATGCGAAAACACTTCAACTTCTTCCCGGTCTCTCTTTCCACCATTGCATGGAACTCCTGAAAGTGTTGGAATACCTCATCCTTCGTCTTCAAGAAATACACCCACAACTTCCTTGATGCATCATCAATGAAGGTCAGAAAACACTTACGGCCGCCAAGTGACTCCACTTCGATTGGGCCACAAACGTCCAAGTATACCATGCTGAGCACTTCTATTTTCCTCTTGCTTGTTGAACTTAATGATACTCGATGTTGCTTGATCACGCGGCTTCAGGGCACTCCCTTTGGATAAGGGTATCCTGGATTGCTTTGCCAACAGATGCAATCCTTTCTCACTCATGTGAGCCAGTCTTCTGTGCCATAAGTCCGATGACTCCTTATCTTCTGCTGTATTAAGACTTTCCAGACAGATCTTCGTTTGAGTCTTGTACAATGTTGAAGACATCTCTCTTCTGGCGATTGTCAAAGCTCCTCCTATCAGCTTCCAACGGGCATTTCTGAATGTACTTGTATAGCCTTGTCAGTCCAGGGCACTTTTGGAGATAAGATTGAAGTGCAAATCTGGAACATACCTCACATCTTTGAGAACCAGCTTGTGTCCGACATTAGTGTGAATACTAATGTCTCCAATACCCACAATCTTCGAATAGCTAGAATTTTCCATTCGAACAATGCCAAAATCTCCAGCATTGTACGAGCTAAAGAGTTCTCTATGAGAAGTGGCGTGATAAGATGCAACTATGTCTATCACCCATTGTGTGTAGCTATGGTCAGCCACGTGAAAGCAATCTTCCTCTTCACCAACTGCAAGAAGTATTTCATCAGTTGTTGTAGTCGTCGTGTTCTCTTCTCCTTTTGACTTACTGCTTTGGCCTTTATCTTTTCAGCTTGGGCAGTTCCTCTTTATGTGACCCTCTTGGCCACAATGAAAGCAAGTGAAGCTAGAGTTACCTTGACTTTTATTGTCTCTGGATTTACTCCTATTGTTCCATCTCCTTCTACTCTTGCTTCTTCCTCTGCCTCTGCCTCTTCCTCTACCTCTATCTTCTGTGACAAGAGCATGGGACAGATTACCTCCCATGTCTTTCCTCCTTGCCTCTTCATTGTACATGACATCTGTGACCATGCTTATGGTCAGCTTTCCCTTTGGTGTAGAGTTGCTGAGAAAAACCACCAATGTCTCTCAACTATCCAGTAAAGAACTGAGTAGTAGTACGGCTTGCATTTCATCATCCATGGACATCTTGACGGTTGCAAGTTGATTCACCAGATTCTTGAATTCACTAGTATGCTCGGCGACAGACACACCATTCTTCAACTTCAAATTTACGAGCCTTCTCTTTACCAAGGCTTTGTTCCGGGCAGTCTTTGACTGGTACATTCCCTCTAACATTGTCCAGATAACAAATACATCTGTCTCCTGGGCGACATGGTGGAACACACTGTGGTCTATCCATTGTCTGATATAACCGACAGTCTTTCGGTTCATCTTTATCCAGTCTTCATCCTTCGCTTCTTTCGGTTTAACCACTTTTAGAGCAATAGGGTCAAACAGGTCTTTATAATATAGGATGTCTTCCATCTGCAGCTTCCAGATTGCATAATTGGAAGGATTCAACTTGATCATGGATCCTGAAGTTGATGTGAATTCCTCCATCGTCTTCTTTACTTTTTACAGAAACTTTGATTCAAAAATCTAACCATAAGGATCACTTCGAAATGCTTCAAATAGTTGGAAACATCTATTAGATCGTCAAAAACAAACTTCAAGTGGCTCAGTTCTAGCCAAAATAAGTTCGATGGCTTAGATCTGTGGATGTACCTTAGCCGCATAGCACCAGATAGCCCTCTGCCTCTAGGTGGGGTCGGGTCAACCCGACGAGTTGATTGGTCAATCGGTGTGATGACGTGGCCAACACATGGCGCTTACGTGGATCTGACGTGGCTGCCAGTTGTTGATGACGTGGCGCTGAAGTGGCAATGACGTATTAGTGGCATGGCTGCCTGATGCCGCTAACGTGGCAATGACGTATCAGTGACGTCACTATCACGCCAAAAGCACTCGCCTTCTTCCTTCCACCGCGCATCAGGCGCGTGTCTGAGACTGGAACGACGCGCCGGTGCTGTAAATGGCGCGTAAGACACGTGTTTGAGACTGGGCCTCACTCGTCTTCTTTAGGTAGCGCACAAAAGCGCATGAAGGGTCATCTACTGCTCTGCTTTGCAGTTCTAGACTCCTCTCATCGAGAGCTTCCTCCTAGTATGCTCAAAAATGAATTTTGAGCAACTTGATTTCTGGCAGTTTCAAAAAAACACACATTGTGTTCCGAAAAAAATGACCAACGAGGCTCTAATACCACTTGTTAGGTTTAGGCACACCTAGAAATCAATCACATATAGAAAAGAGACAAGATATTTACATAGTTCGGCAATAGCCTACATCCATGGGAGAGATATCCACTATAAAAATTTTCCGGAGAGAGTTTACAACACTCACACCTCACTCTCTCTCTATAGAACTCTCTCACTCGCAGATTACACTATCTGCTCTGTCTTTCAACTTTTGATGATCTATTTTAGCTCACAGCTCTTCCCATTTTATACACAAACGGGAGAGCCTCTGCTTGCCAACCTCCAACAACTAACTATAAAAATAAATGGCAAGCTTACTACACAACCACCCTAGGTTTGCAAAACTTTCAGAAAATCTATATTTATATAGCCTCTAGACTTGACTTCCATAGCCAAGTTCACATTAGTGTGGATACTCAACAAGTGAGTTACCAAAGGTAGATTGGTGGTGGGAGAAAGAGGGGAGAGTGATAATATGTTTTGAAAAAATGTGAAACAATTTTTTTCCTTCTCAAAAATTTTGAAATTAATTCCACTTTTTTCAAAAATGAAAACAATATAACAAACAAGTTTTTATTTATGCATTCCCCCCCCCCCCCCCTCTCCCAAAACAAAACAAAACAAAACAAAACAAAACAAAAAAAGATGAACAGTTCTTATATTTGCTCAAATATAATAGAAACTAGACATAACCTTCTTATATAAGTCTAGAACCCACTTCATGTGAAAAGATTATGTTGAATTCTATGATAATAAAAGTGTTATCAAATGATATGCCTAAAAAAGTATGGCTGCATTTGGTTATGTGTTGGAATCATGATTCTAACACAAAATTTTCAAAACACTTTTCAAAATTCATAACCAAACACACAACTCAAAATTATTCAAAACTCAATTCAAAAATTAATTTCAAAACTCATAACCAAACACATAATTCAAAACTCTTTTCAAAACTTAAAACCAAACTCTTTTCAAAACTCTACTTTTAAAAAATATTTTTTTATTTTGTTTTTTAAAATATTTTTCAGAATCATGACTTGAGTGTGGAGTCGTATTTTGAGTTATGAGTTTTGAATTCAGTTTTGAAAAGAGAAAATTTGTTTTGTTATAAGTTTTGAGTTATCTTTGAAAAAAAATTGGATTCATTTTTTTTTAATATTTAAAAATTTTCTTAATTTTATTTTTTTAGGATAAATATTTCATATTTTAAATATTTATTTATTTATTTTAATGTGCACTATGTTTCATATATTCTTGTACTATATTTTTTTTAAAATATTACAATATTAAAAAAAAGATATTTTTTATTTTAAATATATAATTTTTATTTTAAATATTTTTTTATTTTATAAAAATATTTTTAAAATTTTAATTTTTTTGTTATGTGTTTGATATGATTTGAGTGTAGAGTTTTGAAAGTAGTATGGAGTTTCGAGTTATGTGTTTGGTTATAAGTTGTAAAAATAATTTTTGAATTAAATTTTGAGTTATGTGTTTTGTTACAATTTGAGTGTGAAGTTGTGTTTTAAGTTTAAAATATTAAAATTTAAAAAATTAAAATATTTTCAAAATAAAATAAAATAATTAAAATTAAAATATCTAAATAAAAATTATATATTTAAAATAAAAAAATAAAATTTTGTTAAACATTTTTTAATATTTAAAAAAATAGATCCAAAAAATTTAAAATACAACTCAAAATTCAAAATTCAAAATTCAAAATTCAAAATTTAAAATTCAAAAACTTTTTTCAAAATTTATAACCAAACAAATTTTGTCTTTTCAAAACTCAACCCACAATTCCATACTCAAATCACAATGCCACACTTAAATCATAATTTCAAAACTAAACCAAACACAACTTAAGATAGCATTTGGTAGAATTTTAAAACTATGATTTGATAATAGAGTTGTATTTTGAGTTTGTGAATTTTGAAATTATGATTTGAGCGTGGAAAATTTGTTGGTTATGAGTTTTGAATTGAGTTTGAAAATTTTGATGTGACATTTGATTCATAAACTTACAACTCATAACCAAACACACAACCCAAAATTCTATTCAAAATTCATAAAAAAAATTTAAAAATTTCGAAAATATTTTTTTATTTAAAATATAAAAAATAGCAAGTGCTAATTTTGCCCAAAAAAAAAAAAGCACTGTTCTGGTCAACCGACCAGATGACCAGCCAGACGTTCGAGAGGATGAACGAGTAAGCCAAATTTAAAAATTCAAAACCCTGCCTAAAACGAGTTTGCAAAAGTAGATATAAAATTAATTTTTAAAAATTATATTCAAACACCACATTCAAAGAGGGGTTGTTGAATCATGATTAGAATTGCATATCAAACCCAGCCTAAATTTTTTTGTAAACAAATTCCGTGTACTCATATTAGAAGTCAGAGATTACCATAGTCCTCCTTTGACAACTCAAGGTCAAGACACAACCAAAATAAACACAATTTCTCATAATTGAATGGGTCTCCTCTTCAATTCGAAAGCCACCTTATATTGTTGAGTCTATAAATTCTCTCCCAAACCTTACTTTCACACCACACATTGGTATCAGAGCTTACAGTTTATTTGGGTTTAATTATTTGTGTAAATCAATAGAGGGGAATGTGAGTCATATGTCTAGCTTCAATGGAAGCAATTGGGTAACTTGGAAAATTAAAATGGAGGACCTATTATTTTGTAAAGATTTGTATGGGCCTATTGAAGGTAACAGTGGCAAACCTGATGATAAGAAAGATAATGAATGGAAGAGGCTTAATCGAAAAGCCGTTGGTGTTATCCGTCAATGAATTGATGACAGTGTGTTTCATCATGTTACTACTGAAACTTCAACACATAATTTATGGAAAAAATTAGAAGGCCTTTATGATAGGAAATCAGCCACAAATAAAGCTTTTCTGTTTCGTAAGTTAGTTAATTTAAAATATAAAGAGGGCAACCATATTCCGGAACATCTGAATGAAATAAAGAGTATTGTTAACCAACTTGCTTCTATGAAAATTATTTTTGATGATGAGTTGCAGGTTTTGATGCTACTTAGTTCTTTGCCCGAAAGTTGGGAGACTTTGGTTGTAATAGTTAGTAATTCGGCGCCCGATGGAGATGTCACAATGGGCCAAGTCACTAGTAGTTTGTTGAATGAAAAAACTAGAAGAAAATTAGCAGGTTCCTCTCATTCAGAAGCATTTGTTGTGAGAGGCCGAAGCAAAACAAGGGGGAGAAGTAAGACTCCTCATGGTCGTGATCAAAGCCGTGACAAATCAAAAGATGGTTTTTTTTCAAAGAAAGACATTGAGTGCTATTATTGCCATGAGAAAGGGCACATGAAGCGGGAATGCTGAAAGCTCAAGAACAAGGAGAAAATGCGTGACAAAAGTGTGGATAAGAAACAAGAAGACACAACGGCAGTTACTACCGATGATCTCATGGTCGTTTGTGAAGATGCTTGTATCAATTTTGTGGGCCAAGAGAGTAATTGGGTTATTGATTCTGGTGCTTTTTTTCGTGTGACTTCTCGAGTTAATTTCTTCACTACCTACACTACAGGAGATTATAGTTCTGTTCGAATGGGTAATGAAGGTTTGTCCAAGATTATTGGCATGGGTGATGTTTGCTTAGAAACAAATTTGGGCTGCAAGTTGTTGCTTAAAGATGTGAGGCATATTCCCGACATTCGCCTCAATTTGATCTCTACTGGGAAGCTAGATGATGAAGGCTTCAATAAGAAATTTGGTGATGGAATATAGAAGCTCACAAAGGGATCTTTGGTGGTGGCTAAGTGCAAGAAGACTCATACACTTTATTTGATGCAAGGAAAAATTTGTAAAGGTGTTGTCAATGCACTTGAAGATGATACTTCTACTGAATTGTGGCACAAGCAGCTTGGCCATATGAGTGAAAAGGGGCTACAAGTTTTGTTCAAGAAAGAGCTTCTACCCGGTTTGAAAGGTACACATCTTAAAACTTGTGTTCATTGTTTGATGGGTAAACAACATAGAATTTCTTTTCATAAAAATGTTGCTTCTAGAAAAGAAAATGTGTTGGAATTGATTCATTCGGATGTTTGCGGTCCTTTGAAAGTTAACATAGTGGTGCACTTTATTTTGTTACTTTCATTGATGATTATTCAAGAAAAGTTTGGGCTTTTCTACTAAAAACTAAAGATCAAGTTCTAGAAGTATTTAAGCATTTTCAGGCCATGGTTGAAAGAGAAACAGGGCAGAAATTAAAGTGCATCCGATCAGACAATGGTGGTGAATACATTAGGCCATTTGATGAGTATTGTCGCAGCCAAGGCATTCGGCACCAAAAAACAGTTAAGAAGACTCCTCAACAAAATGGCGTTGCCGAGAGGATAAACCGCACCATTGTGGAAAGAACAAGGTGTTTGCTTTCACAAGCTAAATTGCCAAGATCATTTTGGGGTGAGGCAATGAGTACAGCGGTTGACATGATCAATTTGTCTCCTTGCTATCCTTTGAATGGTGATGTTTCTGAAAAAGTTTGGACTGGCAAAGATGTGTCTTATGAGCACTTGAGAGTGTTTGGTTGCCGAGCTTTTGTTCACATTCCAAAAGATGAGAGGTCCAAGCTTGATAGTAAGTCAAAACAATGTATTTTTCTTGGCTATGGGCGTGATGAATTTGGGTATAGATTGTGGCATCCGGTCGACAAGAAAGTTATTCAAAGCCGTGATATTGTGTTTCTTGAAGACCAAACAATTGAAGACTTTGGCAAAGGTGATCAACCGGAGCCAAAAACTAGTGATCTCATTGACATGGATCCATCTCCTTCATCTTCAGTTGATGATGAAAATTGAGGAGATGTACAACCACCCATTGAAGATGTAGAGGATGATGCTAATCCTAATGAAGTTGAGCTAGAAATTGAGGAAGAGCATCCAACTCAAGAACCGCCACCACAACTTGAGTTGAGAAAATCTACAAGGGACCGACAACCTTCAAGAAAGTATCCTCCTAATGAATTTGTGTTGATTTCCGATCAAGGAGAGCCTGAGAGCTACCAAGAAGTAATTGAGCATGCAAAGAAAGGTAATTGAAAAAAGGCCATGGAAGAGGAAATAAATTCCTTGCTTGAAAACCAGACTTATGATTTAGTGAAGTTGCCTAAAGGGAGGAAAATTCTGAAAAATAAGTGGGTTTTCAAATTGAAGAATGATGGCAAGAATCTGAGGTACAAGGCACGTCTTGTTGTGAAAGGCTTTGGGCAAAAGAAAGGTATTGACTTTGACGAGATTTTCTCACCGGTTGTAAAGATGTCTTCTATTCGGGTTGTACTTGGCATGGTTACAAGTATGAATCTTGAAGTTAAGCAACTTGATGTGAAGACCGCATTTCTTCATGGTGACCTTGAAGAAGAAATTTACATGGAGCAACCAGAAGGTTTGGTAGAGAAAGGGAAAGAGAAATTTGTTTATAAATTGAAGAAAAGTTTATATGGTCTCAAGCAAGCTCCACGGCAATGATACAAAAAAATTGACTCTTTCATGATGAATAATGGTTTTTCTAAAATCACTTCGGACCATTGTGTATTTGTGAAAAATTTCCCAAACAGCAAATTTATTATTCTTTTGCTTTATGTTGATGGCATGTTAATTGTGGGTCAAGATTCTACCATGATTAACAGGCTAAAATTGGAGCTGAGCAAGTTTTTTTGCTATGAAAGATTTGGGACCGGCAAAGCAAATTCTTAGTATGAAAATTGTTCGTGATCGCAAAGAGGGCCTGATTTGGTTGTCTCAAGAAAGCTACATTGAGAAAGTTCTTGAGAGGTTCAACATGAATAAAGCAAAGCCGGTTGGTTGTCCACTTGCAGGTCACTTCAAGCTTAGTTCGAATCAATGTCCTACAAGTGAGAAAGACAAAGAAGAGATGTTGAAAGTTCCTTATGCTTCAGCAGTTGGTTCTTTGATGTACGCCATGGTTTGTACAAGGCCGAATATTGCTCACGCCGTTGGTGTAGTGAGTCGGTTTCTCTCTAATCCGGATAAAGAACATTGGGCAGCGATAAAATGGATTCTGAGGTATCTTCGAGGGACTTCGAATGTATGTTTGTGTTTTGGGGATGGTAAGCCAATGCTTGATGGGTTCACAGACTCTGACATGGCCGGTGTTGTTGATTCTAGGAAATCTACTTCAGGGTATTTGATGACTTTTGCAGGGGGAGCTGTGACATGGCAATCTAAATTACAAAAATGTGTTGCTCTCTCAACTACTGAAGCTGAATTTATTGCCATTACGGAAGCTTGCAAAGAAGAGTTATGGTTAAAGAAATTTTTGCAAGAGTTGGGTTTGAAGCAAAAAAAGTATGTGCTTTATTGTGATAGTCAAAGTGCTATTCACTTGAGTAAAAATTCTACTTTTCATTCAAGATCGAAACACATTGATGTGAGATACCACTGGACTCGTGATGTGTTAGATTCGAAGTTGTTGCAACTCGAAAAGGTTCACACAGATGATAATATTTCAAATATGTTGACAAAGACTTTGTCGAGGGATAAACATTTGAAATGTCGAACTTTAGCGGGTATGGTTAATTTCTCCACCTAAGTCGGTAGGGGGAGAATTATTGGGTATACCTCCTTATTGGAGTGTGGGACCCAATTGATTTATTAAAAGAGTTTACTTTTATTTGGTATTAGTTATAATATATTTTTATATATTATATCTAATTTTATGGAGACCCAATTCAATTTGGATACAACTAGAATTTTGATAAAACAAACCCAAGATTTAACAATATATATAATATTGTTTTGTTTGTCCTGTGGCATACACTACGGCAGCAACAAAAAAGATCATGATGCTTGGAAGTTTCACTTGATTCAAGGTTTGATTGCTTTGAAGCATTATTTGTATGCTTTCGGCTGGTGCTTGGAAGCTAATTTGGGTTAATTATTTTGGGTCTTCTACAACTTTGGTTTGAAGATTTTTGTTCATCTATTTTGTGAGGTCTTTCCTCTTGTTTATTTGTGATTATTTGGAATTCACCTAAGGGTGGTTTGTGAGACCATTCGTGTCTCGTTTGTAATCGTTTGAAAACTTATTTGGTTGATAGTGAAATCGAATTTCGATCTCGTGGACGTACCTCACATTGAGGAACCACGTAAAAATTCTTGTGTTGTTTTTTATTTAATTTTTCCGCATTAATTTTTATTCTCATTGATTAATTGATTTACTTGTGGAGAATCACATATTTTCCCTAAAAACATCTCCCTCCATTCCAACACACTTTCTTCCTCCAAAAATGGTATCCCTCACTTTAAAAAACACCTTCCTAACACTAATCATCCTGGCCGGAGTAGTCCTGCGACAAATCGTAGTGGGTCAGAATTGTGGTTGTGCAACAGGATACTGCTGCAGCCGGGCCGGTTATTGTGGCCAGGACACTGACTACTTCGGTACAGGGTGCCAGTCAGGGCCTTGCACCGGTTCCAATGG